>LPNX010152454.1:205130-239786 GCA_001517045.1 Pseudotsuga menziesii | reverse complement strand
TGGTTGACCATTGCCAATGATCAACTATGATCAAACATTACTTGTCATGGTCAACGATGGTGAAGCATGTTTGACTATATGAATGATGTAATGGATTCCATCATGATACTCTTCTTGCAAGGTGCCAAAATTGCCATATCAAAGAATTAATCATTAATAACAAAATACCTAATTGTTACTATAAATAGTTGAGGGAGATCCTCACATATAATCCATGGAAAATGACTCCCAAGTCTTATTTAGAGTAAGTAGACAAGTGTACAAGCACTGTTCTTTAAGGTATATGGATTGCTTATGATTGCAATTATTTTTCAACTTACCTGGTGTTTGAATGAATTGCAAGGGCTTGTGGATGGTGGGTGTGGATGATCATTTTCCTTCCAAAAATATAAAGCTTCTACTAGCGACATGTGTGACTAACATAATACATTTCATTGGCATAGGAAGGGTATTTATGGATTGTGTCAAAGAGTTTCTTATTTCTCTAGTCCACTAGATGTCCATCATGCTATGTGAGGATTGCACCTACAACATAATATTAGGCATCTAACTTAAACTTAACTGATTGTTGTTTGTTTGGTGACATGAAGATTGGTGATAAGCATAGGTGACATTCGAAATCCTTGAATGCTTTCCACTACACCTTGGATAAAGAGAATTATCTTTGGATCTATCCTTGATCACCTTGCTTAGGGGGGAAGTGATGTGAAAGAACCTAAATTCAAACCTATGGCCGAAGTTGGAAAGGCCCAAGAAGTTGCAAAAGTCCCTTAGTGTCACTAGGGTTGGGTAATCATAAATGACATGGATCTTCATTGGATCCACATGCACAACATGATCATTTATGATATGTATCATAAATATTGAATTCTTTGAATGCTAAATGAATAATTATTTATATCGGTATATGACTTATGTTGTTGAAGGGTGTTGAACACTTAATAATGCACTTTATATGTTCCTTCTAGGTTTTACTAAAGATGAGGACATCATCTAGATATATGACCACAAAGGAAGTTGTGAATAGGCATACATTATCATCCATCATCTGTATGAACATTTTTGGGAATTATTTATGTTTAAAAGTATTTTCAACCACTCAAAGGTACCTTCTCTATACCTGAATTGATTGAGAAGATCATTGATCTAGGGGAACTATATTGTGGTTCTTGAGTTGATTGAGAAGATCATTGATCTAGGGAACTATATTGTGGTTCTTGGTTGTGATTTGTCTCTATGGTTCATAAAGGTTTGTTTAGTTGGTGTTTTATGGATTTTTTTCAATCCTCCTTGAATTCACGGAGGATTGAAAAAAATCGAGCAGCATTTCGGCTTGCATGGGACACATTTCAAAATTAAACCGGTAGCATAAATGCTACCGGTTGACATAATTTATATATATATAATAAATTAATAAAAAAGTTCAATTTAACTACAAATTTTCAAAAATCCGACAGCATTTCTGCTTGCCAGTACACATTTTAAACATGAAAATAATAAAAACATACATTTACCATATTTTAAAATAAATTTTATAAATTTATTAAAAAAAAAAAAATAATTCCATTTAAATTGAAAAACAATTATTTAAACTGAAAAACAATTATTTTAATTGTTACCTCTTGGTTCCGACGCCATCGTGACGAGGTTGGGTTGCTTTGGGGTGTTTAGGTTGCTTCAAGGTGTCAATGCTTACATCGCTCTCACTCACTTCGTATCTCAGTCGAGCTTTCACGTTGTGGTTTTGTGAATAAAACAGCGGGGGCTCGCGGCCCCTATTTATACTTTTTTCAATACAGGCACCTCGGTCGAGGTAAATACCTCGACTGAGGTACATACCTTGACGGATGTATTTATTAACCCTCGGTCGAGGTTTTAATAGCTCGACCGAGGGTTAGTAAATACCTCGGTCGAGGGATTAAAAGAACCTCAGTCGAGGGCTTGATAAAACCTCGGTCGAGCTATTAAAACCTCGGTCGAGGGCTTGTTAATCCCTCGACCGAGGTGTTTTTTTTCATTTTTGCCAAAACGCGCTTGCCAAAAAGTGTTACCCAGGTTCGCGGATTCACCCCACCACATTTTCCATAAATGCTAAAGGATCAATTATTAAAGTGTAAAACATAACATTGAAGACAAGTCCCTTCACCCTAGGTGGGTAGAAAGGACTTTGAAGTAGTGGACCAAGGAAGAAACAAATACAAAAGTAACGAGGCAAAGAGAAAATTGTTGGATGTCACATAATTGGGGGAATATAAGTGAAAGATGTTATTCTCTAGCACAACAAAATATGTTCTCACAATGGTGGTGTATGGAAAGAAGTCATGCATCACAAAGGAGGAGGGAGAGGAGGAAACAAAATAAAATAAGAGTGAGGACTTGACTTCAAGGAAGATAGTAGGACCAATAATTATGAATGGCATTCGACCCTATAACTAGAAAGGCATTGGTACCCCCTCCTCCAATAGTGAAGTGGAGATATCCATCTTCTATGTAAACTTCCAATGTAAATAAGACAACGGCTCCATAAATGGATAAATATTACAATATAATTGATAAGATAATAGGTGGTTTTACAATTTACATTTGATTGGATTTTATAAGCCCATTGTATCTTTTCATAGAAAACATGACTCTTGACTTATAATTGTTCATTATTAACAATTAATATTAATTGTTATCTTATTACTAAGATGTTATATATATATATATATTTTTACATAACATTACCTTCCTCTTAAGGGAAGATTTGTTCTTAAAGCTTATTGAAGACAAATGCTATGTCTAATTTTTTTCTTGAACCACCATCTCTAGATCCTTTCTTTTAGTATTTGTGACACTTGATAAAATGAGATGATATGAGTAATGAATTCCAAAGAAGAAATGTTGCATCATCGTTGATGTGTTCCATCCGAGATCTATTTTCATCATAGTTATTTGATGGCTTTGTGGGATGGTTCTTCTCGTTTGTTGCTTATTATGTTGATTTGGTGTTATTGCTTGTTTGACAACATAACTCCTCTATGTATGTTCATTTTGACCCTATCGTTGGTCAAAATAACATTTATAATTGGGGTGTCGATAAGGAGTTCTCGTTGTTTGTTTTTCTCTTGGATTGACTGCTTTTTGAGCTGTGACAAAGAATGACATTGTATTTATTTTTTCTTCCTCAATTTGAATTTGTTTTCCTGAGGGTCGAAATGCTTCCTTCTGAATTTGTGCTACGTTTCTCTCCAATAGATTGTTATTACTCTAAATATTCTCGAAAATGTCGTCTTGTGACCTTTTTTCCTCTTTTAACTTCTCGATGTGTACCTCTAGTTCTTGATTAAGATTTCTTAGGAGTTGGTTTTCTTCCTGTTGTTTTGGTATTCTTTCTTCAAGGTCTTCATTGGAAAGTTCCATCTTCCAATTGTTTTTTAGTTTCTTGATTTTCGTAAGTAATGTCTTGTTATGAATTCCTAGTCGAAATAGTTCTTCGGTATTGCTTGTGAAATTATCATTGATTTTCTTAGTTTCCATCTTATGTGTCTTCTTAATGTCGTCATACTTCTAGTGGAGTTTTTCTTGCTGTTGTTGATGTTGACAGATCTCTGCATATTGATCTTTTAGATTCTTTTGGTCTTGCACCAATTTACTGCCTCTTTCCTTGATGATATTGTTTAATTGCTTTATGTCTTCTTCGAGGTCGTTATTGCTTCTATACGGAGGCTTTTCGTCATTCTTTGAATTTTTGATCTGGTCTTCTAAGTTTTGATTGTCACTTTTCAAATGTGATATTTTCTCATCCTTATTTGATAACATTTTTCTGAATCCTTCATTATTGTTTTCCAATATTTGATTTTGGCTTTCTAAGGTGTGATTCCTTTGCTCTTGAAATATTTTAACCAATTTCTGCTTATCCATACCGCATTGTAGATAATTATTGGCCACTTTGTAATGTTCTAGTTGAGCTAATATTGCTTGTAATTGTGATTTTAATTATGATTTTGTAATCGCCATGTCTTCTTGACTTTGATGATATAACTTGGCATGAACTGTGTAGTAACCTCCAAAAAACTTCTTTTAACCTTTTCTACTTTAAAAAATATATATTTTTTATTTATGTATAATAATAATTTGAAACCATTATTAATAATTATAATAATAATAGATAATAATAATTTTTTTGAATAATTATAATAATAATAACAATATATTATTATTATGTAAATGTATTAATTTTTTTTATGTTCGCGTGAAAGTTAGGACATAGGCGGTTGGAAGAGGAGGGGCGACAGGTTTGGGAGGAGGCGAGGAGCAGTCGAGGAAGCAGAGAGGAGTGCGCCGGGTGATGGGGGTGTAAATTGTGGTTGAATGGGAGCGTGGTCAGAGTAGAGTAGATGGAATGGTAGGGAGGGTTGCGAGCGAGGAGGGGCGCAATAGCTGTAGGGACGTGGGTGGTGTGCACGTGGAGAAGGAGGAGGAGGGATGCGGAGGATCGCAGAGTAGTGGACGGAGGATCGCAGAGTAGTGGAGATCGTGAGATGAAGGATGTGGGGAAGTGGCGTGAGGGAGAGGAAGTTGATTGAGGTGGATTAGTGGGGAAGGATGGATGCATAGGGAGAACACGCAGATCGTGAAGGGAGTGGAGGTTTCATGCAGCGGAGGAGGGTGTCTGCGATGGGAAGTGAGTTGGGGAATGCGATGGAGTAGGTCACGGGTGGAAAAGGGAACGGAACAGACGAAAGGACATAGGCAGGAGCGTGAATGAGGATGTCGTGCGGAGGAGGGTGTGGTGGCAGGAGTTGGTGGAAGAATTTCCATGGGAGATGAAGGGGGAAGGCGTAGGGAAGGAGAGCGTGTAGGGAAGAGTGGTTGGTTGTGTTTGCGTAAGAAGTGTGCATCTAGTATGGAGTGTGCAATGGAGGTTGCAGAGGGAGGTGGTAGAGGATGGAGGGAGGTTGCACAGGTCGCGGTTGGCCAGAGGTGTGGATGCGGAGGAATAGTTGGAAAGGGGTGGGATTCGAGCTGTTGTGGGAGTTGATGTTGCGAAGGGGTGTGGAGGCAGAGGAGTATGAGATGAGGGAATAGGAGTAAGGGAGGTGGAGGCTTGACAGGATGTACGGCGAGAGGACGGTGGAAGGGAGTGCGAAACAATGGAGGATGGGTATGCGATGGAGTATTATGGAGGATCGAACAGGGAGGAGAGTGGGAAATCAACGCACGGGTAGAAAGGAGTGTAATGGAAATGAATGAGCAGTGGTGGTGGAAGTATATGTGTCGTTAATGACCATAAATTCAAGGAAATCCTAGAATATAGGATAAAATCCAAAGTGGAGCCAAAGGATGGAATCAAGCTCAGGAAGGGCTCTGATACCACTGAAGTGGAGAGATTTGTCTTCTATGTAAACTTCCAATGTAAATAAGACAACGGCTCCATAAATGGATAAATAGTAAAGTATAATTGATAAGATAATATGTAGTTTTTCATATAAAACATGACTCTTGACTTATAATTGTTCATTATTAACAATTAATATTAATTGTTATCTTATTACTATGATGTTATATATATATATATATATATACACACACACACACACATAACAAATAGGTATTGCCTCTAATAGTAGAGTGAATTAGAGCACCTCCATTTCACCCTAGGATAAGGTTGAGATCCTAAAAGCATATGCCATGACTTCTCTATAGAAAGGTGTAAAATTAAGGCCATCGTTGGTATTGTTACAATGTTTAATCCAACAATAGGCTATGGGGTACCAAGTATAGGGATATACTAGTATTTTGGAATCCTCTCAAGGAGCTATGATGCAATTCATGGTGTTATTGTAAATATCACCGTGCCAATTTAAAATTTAGAATTTTAACTATCTTATCGGTTTTCAAAACCATGGAAGACTCAAAATTAGATGACTTTGACCAAGAGGAAAATACTGGATAAGATCCTAAAAAGGAGAAGGAACTACCTACAAACATGTCCTACATTGATATATCCCAAGACAAGAAGGTATTAGACGACACATGTGCGAGGGAAGTAATCAAGGAAGTCTTGGCATAGATTGCAATTCCTTCATAGAAATGAAAACCATAAAGGAAATGAAACCACCCATACATCCTACACGAAAGAATAACACTGGAATAGTACATTTTCAAAGAAGAGACTAAGAAACTAGTTGACTTGTTATATAAAGTATCTTGTTGGCTCATGGTCATGGGCGACAAAGAGCCAGAATAGTGATAAATGACTATCCATGTCTTTACCCATAAATCGTACCTAGTATGAACCAAGGGGGGCTTACCATTAGACCCAACAATACAACAATTAAGGCTAGAGGGAGTCTACCTTAATTCCCTTTTAGTGTTACATAGTAAGAGATCCAGGATTGAGTTGTATTTAACAATGAGCAAAGAGAATATATGGTGAAGTATGTAGGTTAATCAAAAGGACATTCAGAGCACGTTAAACCTTTATTTCTACTGAAGTTTGAGAAGTAGAAGAAGTTCACAATGAACAAGTTGTGGACGTATGGATTAATAATTTTTGTAATAAATTCAAGATAGGAGGCACAGTCTAGATTCAATAACAAAGATCAGTATGTCATTGAACTTTAGGCCTAAAATCTACATCACAAAGAAGAGATGGGGAAGAAAAAGGGAAAAAAATTGACAATAAGGTATGATCAAGCCTACAAGAATAATGGAAGAATATGGACCAATAGAAATTGCATGTAGGACAAAATACCATTACGCATGGAAATTTTAAAAAAGGAGTGCAAGATGCCCATGAAACTGTTGGTTAGATTAATTGTCTAATTAAATAAACAAATGAAACTACTAAAACATAAATTGTCAACCTGAAGAATTCTTTTATATCAAAACTATCATGCAATATCTAAACAAGCACAACTTCTACCTGACACTGTTATCTATTGGTATGAAATCGAAACTCTTTGTAAACTAGATCATACCTTCTTGAAAATAAATCAAACCTCAAACATATTCATAAAATCACACTATAAATCTAACTTAAAACAAAATAAACTCTTTATGAAGCAAGATTTAATTGCATGAATATAAAAAAGTGTTATGTTGACCAACAATCTATCAAACAAATTAATAGGAAAATAACCATGACAAATCTAATGAATGAAAGCATACAACTATGATAAATCTAATGAATGAAAGTATGAACTAAATAGTAAGCAAATCTACGTAATAAAACACTTACAATAAATACTACCAACATCTGCTCAAGGAAGAGGGCCCTTCCTCTAGTAAGCAGAGCTGGATCTCCACAATGAAAGTCCACAACTCCAAAATTAAGAAATTGCGAGCATGTATTATCATAATGAAATTATTACAACACATCCTGGATCAAATTCTACAACATGATATTTTTTTCTGTCCTCCTCCTCCAATACATCAGAATGATTACATATTTATACACAAAATTCTCTCAGGAGAATGAGAAATTGAATCCCCAACTTGTGATCTGTTTCAACAAATTTACTAATTTGAGAACTAGCCATAACTGCAAATCTTGAAAATACCCTCTTAAAGAACCACCTGTATCTCTCAAACTGTAGCTTTGTTTGGCGATTTCCTTTACAATTAGGTAAATGAGGACGTTATACACAAAATCCATGTCTCTGATTTTCAAGATTCTTTTCCATCCACCTACAAGTAGAGATGTGTATCAAGGTGTTATTATCTGGCATGCATTTTTGGTTAAGGTCGTTTGATCATGAGCTGGAAGTTGTTATGTTGAATTTGGCTTGAATTTGTTAGCTTCAAAATGTTGTTACAATGTTGTAGATTACTGTTAGCTATAACAGTTAGTTGTAGCAGTATGAAACTGTCAGGTGTAACAATCAGCTACAACTACACTAGTAGATTACTGTTAATTATTTGTAACAATTCGAAACTATTAGCTGTAACAACCAGCTGAAACTACACCAGTAGATTATTGTTAGTTGTAACAGTCAGTTGTAACAGTCTGAAACTGTCAGCTGTAATAGTCAGCTGAAACAACCGGCTGTGATTGTCTTGTAAGTGGAAATTTATGTGTTTGAGATACGTGTGTGTTGTTGAAAGTAAGAGCAGCACTCCCCTGCCTTCCCATGGAATTGAAATCACAAATCCACATAATAAATCCTAGGAGTGAAACCATGTTTTGAATCTCCATGTGTATGTGTGCTAGAATGCCAACTTTGGAGACTTGAACCATGAGTGTTGCTACTGTTAATATGAAAAATCACTCCACAAGCCATCATTAGTAAAATTATGCATAATAGTCTTCAATTCATTAAAAATAAAGGAAAATAATAATTATTAACCACTAAAGCATCAATGGGGGTAATATGGTACTTTACGGGAAGTTACAACAAATGCATGGAAAATGGAAGATAAATGGATAATAGTAGGAAGAAGATGGATGAAATAGATGTTGATAAGTGATGAAAATAGAGACAAATTCGTGACCCAACATCTCCCACAAACTGAACTTGTTGCATGTCCTCATGCAACCTAATACCTTTATATCAACCAAGCTATAAGGGATTCCAATTTTCAATGCACACTAACCACAAAGAATTTCGGTAGCACTTCTATGCTTGCCCAACTAATAACATTGATGAAATACAATAATGCCCAAAAGAACCTTGAAATTTCTTCAAAAACAATGGTTTTTGCACTTCTGTTAGAAGATGCCACAATTAATGATTTCTCAAATACAAGGTTGTGGAGATCATCATATCAATAATATTCTCAATTTGCATAGCCTATTGACTTCTAAAATTAGTTCCCAAGTGATGTTGAAACACAGCTGAAACAATGTTGAAACACCACATTTTCTTGCAAAGTACAAAATGGATTTTGTTAAAATTTTGTAGGAATATTTATACTAATCCCATGCTTCACCATACAAAAAATGACAACAAACCAGCTTACCAATATCAATATATAAAAAAATAAGCCACTACAGTTCTGTATCAGCAAATTTTGCAGGTGTATTAGCAGTTGTTTCAACCACCTTCCTAAACCAATATCTCACAAACTACAAACTGGGTTAAATGGCTGAAATTTTGCAAGAAATTTTTTATTGGTCCCATGCATCTCCATACCAAAAATCAGAAAAACCCACATCACAGATATCGAAAAAAATGAAAAATGGTTGTAGGTGACGGTCTCCATTTTCTTAAAAATCATGTACTGGATTGAGCTGAAACTTTCCACATTAATATTTACCATTATGATTCTTCCCTTAAAATTTCATGAAAAAATAGTTTACCATTTGCAAGATATCCTTGGTTCAATTTTTGCACTTTTGCATTGAGAATGTGGACAAATGAGAAATAAAATGTGAACTTTGATGGAAAAGTTTGTTTTGAGCATCCATAATAAATTATCAAACAGTTATTGGCCATGGACTTGACAAAGAATGATGACAAAGACCTTGAAAAAGGTAAACTTCATAGTAGACCTTGAAAAAGATGCTATAGGATTTCCATTGTGCATACATTAATGACCAATTTTCAAGGCTCAAATTGGAGTTATATCATTCAATCCAAATACAAGGTTTATATTTGTCATAGGTTGAATATGCAATATAGAAAACAAAACATGAACCTGGTATAATAACACTTATTTTCTTCCATAGAGAAGAAATATTACTTTTATATGCAATGGCTACAATTGATAACTAAAACATCTTCCCATTATACCTTTAGTTGCTAGACATTTCCATTTTTCTCTGATTGAAGAAACTTTGAATGGTACCAATGTGCTAGTATAAGAATGGAATAACACTTAGCTCTCCATTGTGTTATAGGATGGAATCATGCTTTGAAAACCTTTACTCAGAGCTACAGATAGGTACTATGTGTTGTTGGATGAAAATGTACTCCTTTGCTCCAAGAAATTTGCATTCAGTGACCTCCTTTATATATTCTCATAACAGGCTTTGTTTTCCACCTTGTTTGTATGCCAGTAGGTTCTCATGTAGGAATGGCTTCTACAACAAATTATTATGTTGTAGGATCTTGTGGCCATCCTATTCCTTGCTTGCAAAAATTATCCTTGGCTTGTCCCTATCACCTTTCTCTTAGTAGTAGCCCTAGCTTGTGCATGTACATCAACTTCTCATTTCTTACTGTTGGTTCTTGTGTGACAATAGTAAGGATTCTTTTCTTACTGTTGGTTCTTGTGTAGAAGCAACAAGACTTCCTATTGTTGGTTCTTGTGTGACAACAATAAGGTATCATTTGATTCTTTTCATGCTTGGACAGTTGGGTAGGTGTACGAATGGACTTGGGTGTGCATTTTAGAGATGGATGTAGATGGTCGTGGCTGAATAAGCAAGGTAAAGAAGTAGAAATGATATACAAAAATGGAAATGGATAATGCTTAATGGTTCTTCATGATATTTTCCTAAATCTTTAATAAATAAAAAAACACATGCTATTTTACTGTTAGATTTTTATCATTTAAGCTAGCATTAACTTAGGATCTTAATTGAGAGAATAACAAACACAGCAATCAAACACATAATACAATGAATGCAAAGATTTTCCTTGGGGAAACCATAAAGGAGAAAACCCTACAACTTCCTCAGAGATAGAATCAACACCAAATAGAAAATCCCCAAAAACAGTAAGATGATATCCCGACAGCAATAGCCTCTTTCTCTCTAGCCCAACAACTTCTTCTTCCTCAGCTATGTGCTACAACTGAGTGTGAGTGAGTGTGTGATAAATAGAGAGGCTCACTCTCTATTTATACTAATTCCTGACTTGACAATGACTCATTAGGGCTGAATTCTCTAGGAGAGTCTAATAACCCTAGTGCCCCGAAACTATGGGGACTTTAACCCTTGAACAATAGGAGGGTTTCCCACAATGACTTGACATGACTTGTTTACATTATAGAACCTCCTGATTGGAACATCGGGGCATGACATGACTCAAATAAATTACAGACACTTCCCGAAATAAACATCAGGGTACAAGACATAAGATATACAAGTGAATACATTTTGAAGTTACAAATACATCAACACTCCCTCTTAACTAGGAAGGTATTCTTTCAACCCAATTTTCAGCACTGGTCTTCTTTGCTGTATTGATTGGATCATCTCATCATCTTCATCTTCAATTTGTCTTCATCTTCAAGTCTTCTTCATCTTCAAGTCATCATCATCTTCAAGTATTCTTCATCTTCAAGTCACCTTTGTCTTCAAGTCTTCTTCATCTTCAAGTCACCTTCTTTTTCAAGTCTTCTTCTAAGTCATCTTCTTCTTCAAGTCTTCTTCATCACGAGCTATGGATCATCATGAATACTGGATCATCACTGCTAGATCATCATCACTGTATCATCATCAAATCTGGATCATCACTTGATCTGGCTCATCATCAAGTCTAGATCATCATCACATCTGGATCATCACTTAATCTGGATCATCATCAAGTCTGGATCATCATCACATCTGGATCATCACTTGATCTAGATCATCATCAAGTCTGGATCATCATCATTGGTGCTATCTCAGAATGGTGCTATCTCTCGATTCTTCTCGTCACAGGAAGCTCTACAGAGCCAGCCCTTTTTCATGTTGGTTGTAGGCCTACCCTTCATGTAGGTCTTCATCGTCTTCAACACTTATATCTGTCCATGGAATGAACCATGTCAGAAAATCCCACCCATCACTTACATATGACCATGGAAGGAACAAATCCAAGAACCATGTCAGAAAGGGATGCCCAACACTCACATATGACCTCATCTTGTCAGAAAGTCTCTGCAATTACATCCGACATCATCTTGTCAGAAAGGCTCTACACTTACATTTGACCATGTTTGAAAACACCGCATCAAAAGGGCTCATAGTCCCAGACTGAGGATTCCTGGTAACTGACCAGGTGCCTCCATTCTCCTAGAGAATGGCATCAGCCCTTATATCTGATTAAGTGGGAACACATCCCTCAATCACATCAAAATGGCCATGCACTCACATCTGATCTTGTAAGACTACATCCCATAGCCATATCAAAATAGACCTTAGTCCCAAACTGAGTATTCTTGGTAACTGACTAGGTGCCTCCATTCCAAGAATGGCATTCAACACTTATATCTGATCATGTAGGAACCAATCCTATAGTCACATCAGAATGGCTCAGCAATCACATATGACATGGAAGGAATCAAATTCTCTCACCATGACAGAATGGCTCAGCCCTTACATCTGACCATGGAAGGAACCCAATCCTCTCACCATGTCAAAATTGCTCTAGGTCTCATCATTTCCCCTTGGAGGGAACCTCAATCTGGAGAACACCAAGCTTCTCCCTGAAGTACTCAAACTTCACTCTGGCCAATGGCTTCATCAACAAATCAGCTATTTGTTTGTCCATCGCAACATACTGAAGCTTCACTGCTCCTCTCTACACCATATCCCTGATATAATGATACTTGATATCGATATGATTTGACTTGTCATGGAACATTGGGTTCTCTGACAACTTCACACAACTCTGGTTGTCGCAATATATACAAGTAGAACCCAACTAGAGATCAAATAAATCAGACAGTATATTTCTCATCCACACTGCCTTGCAACTAGATGAACAAGCTGTGACATATTCTGCTTCAGCTATACTTAGTGCCACACAGGACTGCTTCCTGCTAAACCAAGAGATCACACCTGATTCCATACTAAAGAAGCATCCTGAAGTGCTCTTCCTATCAATGGCACTTCCTGCCCAATCTGAATCAACATAACCCTCCAGGTTGATCTTCTGATTTGCCTCGTACTTGAGCCCATAATAAACTGTACACTTCAGCTACCTCAGAATATGCTTTGTAGCAATCAAGTGAACATGTCTTGGATTTGTCAGGAATTGGCTCAAGGTGTTCACAGAAAAGAAAATATATGTTCTCATGTTCATTAGGTACATCAAGGACCCAATCATATGATGATACATCGTAGCATCAACCGCTTTTGATGAAGCATCACTCAATAGCTTCAGGTTCGATGCCATAGGTGTGGTTATGGCCTTGTAGTCCATCATCCCGAATCTCTTCAAAATCTCTACTGCGTACTTCCCTTGACCAAGGAAGATTCCATCCGCATTCTGCCACACCTCCATGCCTAAGAAATAGTGCATCATACCCAAGTATTTCATTTCAAACTCGGCAGCAAGTTTCCTCTTCATATCAGCAATCAACCCATCCATACCTGTTACAAACATATCATCCACATACATTAGGAGTATCACTGGATTTCCATATTCAACCTTGTAGTAAAGGTTGAAATATGCTTTACTCTTGGTAAAGCCCAAACTGGATAGAAATCCAAAAGAATCTTCCATACTATGTCCTAGGTGCATGTTTCAAGCCATATAGGTATTTCTTCAATCTACACACATGAGACTCCCTGTCATGTGTCTCAAAAACCAAGTGGTTTCTCCACATAAACTTCCTCTTCTACTACACCATTCAAGAAAGCAGTCTTGACATCCATCTGGTGTATCTTCCATTTCATCACTGCATCCAGAGTACGTACTGATCTAATGGAAGTGTATCTGGATACAGGTGCAAAAGTTTCTTCATAATCTATCCCTTCTTTCTGGGAGAAACCACGAGCCATGAATCTTGCTTTATATTTCTCTATGCTGCCATCTATAGCATGCTTGATCTTGTAGATCCATTTGGAAGTTACAATGGACTTCTATTCTAGTCTGGGGACAACACCCCAAACATCATTCTTCATGATCGATTGACACTCTTCAATCATAGCCTCCTTCCATTCTTTCCTTTCTTCCGCTTCTTCATAGTTGGAAGGTTCTTTATCAATAATGTCACATAGCAATGCTACATAACTAGAGCAGGACCTAGTTCTCTTTTTTCCTCTATGTGTTTCTTCTGAAGCTCCATATCTTTCTGCACCTTGGATAATTTCACGTACCCAAGTAGGTTTCCTCTTATGAGGATTCTTCTCCTGAGGTGGATCTACAGGTTCTTGAGGTTCTTCTAATTCTCAATCTTCTTCTTTAATTTCTTCGTTCATGGTTGTATCATGAATTCCAAGTGCTCTTGTTTCTTCAAGTTCTTTAGCCGTTCTCTTCCTGGATTTGATGTAGGCTGAATCTTAGTCAAATGTTACATCTCTGCTAATGTCAATCTTCTTGAACCCTGGGAAGTATATTCAGTAAGCCTTCGAGCTTTTAGAGTATCCCACAAATATCCCTTTCTTTCCTGAAGGATCTAACTTCATCCTCTTTTCTTTCGGAATGTGTATGTATACACGATAGCTGAATATTCTGAGATGGATGACTTCTGGTTTATTGTTGGAGAATACTTCTTCAGGTGTCTTGTTCCTGAGTACTCTGTGTGGAGTATAGTTCTGTACATACACCGTTGTTCTGGAAGCTTCTACCCATAGATGCATGGGAATATCTTGATCATGAAGCATGGCCCTTGCTCCTTCCATGATCGTTCTATTCTTTCTTTATGCAATCCCATTCTGTTGTGAATTATATGGAGTGGATAAGTCCCTCTTAATCCCTGAGTCTTTGCATAGCTCTTTGAATTCATTTGATGTGAATTCTCCACCATTATCTGATCGAAAGGTCTTGATCTTCTTTTCTATGTGATTCTCAATCAAGGCTTTGAATTCCTTGAACTTGCTGAATACTTCATCTTTGTTCTTCATAAAGTATATCCATGCATTTATAGAAAATTCATCAATTAAAGAAACATAGTATACATACCCGCTTAGTGAACTGGATGACATTGGACCACATACATCGGAGTGGATGATTTCCAAGACTCCTTTTTTCTTGCTCTCACTACTTGGAAATGTCTTCTTTGTGTTCTTCCCTTTTGCACATCCTTTGCATACACCTTCATGTTTTTTCTGCATTTCTGGGAGACCTTCAATGGCTTTACTTGCAAGTGGTAGTGCTCTATCACATTCACATGTGCAAGCCTTCTATGCCAAAGCTCATTTGGCTCTACCGAGTCATGAACCAAAGCTTGTTCTGGTTGGCCCTTCAATTTGTATAGTCCTCCTTCTTGTTCCCCAATCACTACTGCATCATCGAAAGAATTTCCCTTTGGCCACATGAGGACTTGTCCATCTACAAATGAAACCCTCATTCCTTTTGCATCCAATGCAGATATGGAGAGGAGTTTCTTCTTTAGTCCAGGTACAAACAATACATCTTTCATCTTGATAGACTTTCTAGAGTCTAGCTTGTATGAGGATTCACCACTACTTTTTATTGGATACTGGTAGTCATCTGTGAGTTTCACTTTTTGAGGTGATTCATGTTCAGATAATTTCACAAAGGATTCCTTGAATCCTATCATATGTTTGAAAGTGCCACTATCTATTAGCCAATCATTGCTGCCATGTGTGATATTTCCCGTGAGACCAGAAATCAGAACATATTCTTCATCACTTGAAGAATCATCATTGTCTTGTCTATTTCTCTTTGTGGAAGGTTCATCATCCTCTGCAGCATGAGCATGATGTCTTCTCTTGTTTCCCTTCTTGTCTTGAGAGCTACTTTTGTTTCTAGGACAATCTCTAGCAAAGTGTCTAGGATTTCTAAAGTTATTCCTTTGATGAGAGTGCTTACCTCTGTGGTGGCTAGATCTGGTTTTCTTGGATTGTATTGTGTGAGCTTGATCTTCACTTCCCATCTTTTCTTCTTGAGCTGCTATCCAAGATTCTTCTTGAGAGAATTCTTCCCATAGTATGCTGAACTTGACTAACTTATTTTTGGCACAGATCCCTTGAATGAAAGAGTCCCATGTCCTAGGGAGACCATTCAAGGTGCTCATTACAATCTCTACATTCTCCACTTCTTCATCTACTACTTCAAGTTGTTCTTTGATCTGGGAGACCCTTGTGAAGTATGACTATATTGTCTCCTCATTCTGGATCTTTACATTCTTCAACTGGTTCCTCAAGGTCATCTTCCGGTTTATGTTCTTTCCTTCAAACAATTTGGTTAGGGCATCAAACATAGTTTTAGGTGTCTTAAGGGAGGACACTTGTGGTATGAGGTGATCCTTGATTGAATCAGCAATAATCCTCTTATCCATAACCAACTTATTCTTGTGTAAGGCCTTAGCCTCATCTCCCTCTGGAACTGGAATCTCCTCATTGATGTAGGAGTCCAACTCATTTTCTTCCAAGACTAGGGAGATCCTATACTTCCAGGCTTGGAAGTTGTCATCTCCCTCAAGATTTTCATCAAGCTTGTTATGATGAGACATCTTAACTGAGAACCTCAAATGGAAATACAAAAGATTTAGATCTTATGAGGTCAAGATGTCGGATATGAATAGGGAGCTGAATTTCTACAGTGTTGGTTCAAAAGCAGATTAGGGTTTGAATTTCCTAGAGTTCTGTCCAACCAAAATCTTTGATCTTGATCTCTAAACTTCGATTTTGAGGAGGAGATCAATCCAGGCCTGGGATCACTCAAAAATTCCACTTTTATGGAAAGCCCTAATTTCTGGCACTAGTGTTGGGTCAAAAACTGAAAATGCTTAGAATCAAATTCTACTTCGACAGAAAGATGCACCCTGGGGAGGAGAGTCAGTCCAACCTGCTTTTGCTGAAAATATGTGGAGAGAGATCCAAAAAGTAGAAGCCCTAGTTTCCACAGCTGTATAGTGTCTTCTTCTCAGGTTAGCTCTGATACCATGTTAGATTTTTATCATTTAAGCTAGCATTAACTTAGGATCTTAAGTAAGAGAATAACAAGCACAACAATCAAACACATAAGACAATGAACAAAAAGATTTTCCTCGAGGAAACCATAAAGGAGAAAACCCCGCAACTTCCTCAGAGATAGAATCAACACCAAATAGCAAAGCCCCAAAAACAGTAAGATGATATCTCAACAGTAGTAGCCTCTTTCTCTGTAGCCCCAACTACTTCTTCTTCCTTATCTATGCACTACAACTGAGTGTGAGTAATTTTGTAATAAATAGAGAGGCTCACTCTCTATTTATTATAATTTCCAACTTGACAATGACTCACTAGGGCCTACTTCTCTAGGAGAGTCTAATAACCCTAGTTCCCTGGAACTACGGGGACTTTAACCCTTGAACAATAGGAGGGTTACCCACAATGACTTGACATGACTTGTTTACATTATAGAACCTTCCGATAGGACCATCGGGGCATGACATGAGTCAAATACATTATAGACACTTCCCAGAATAAACATCGGGGTACAAGACATAAGATATACAAGTGAATACATTCCAAAGTTACAAATACATCAACATTTACCTCAAGTTTTACCTCTATGGAATCCTTAGTTGGCATGGATGGAATGATGTCTGCTAGAGCTAATGTAGGCCAAACTATTACTAAGAGAAATGATGAGGAGGAATTCTACCAAAAAAGTAGAAAGCTCCTTCTCTTATTCTAAAAACCATCTGCTGGAATGAAAATGGAAAGGAGTTGCAAAACTATCAAAACAAATGATGTTGCGAGTCGATGTTGAAACCATTAGATCACATAATATTTAGCTGCTACAAAACTGAGGTACAATACTTACCATGCGAATGAATGTGTTGAATTCGAGCATGAAAAGAAATCATTGGATTACCAATCATTAATTTATGATGTTAACCAATATGGAGAAACCCATCTTTGATGACAGTGAACTCTAAAGTACCTTAGTGCATATTGATAGGTACAAATGGATGTGTTGGATTTGAGTCACTTGCAAGATTTGTCAATCAAGAGGAATTGATGAATCCCCATGATTAACAATTAGGAAATCTGTCATTGATTCATGCAAATCCCAGGGCACTATAAAACTCTAATCTTGATCCCAGATGATTTGTTGGAGTCGATGGGACAGGACCATTGGAAGGTGGACCTTAATGAATTCCACATCATCTAATACGAGTACAAAATAAATGATTATAAAGAATCATAGTGAAAAATAGAACCAACATGAAACTCAGAAGTGGAAAGTATATGTGAAGTCGTGATATAGTAGTGATGAAAAATATAAAGGTTAAGGTTGACTACATAAGTAGTGGAAAATGGGACTTCAACATGAATGGATTTTAAGGGTTTTTAAACGAGGAGGGTGAATTAATCTACCATAGCATAATTGGCTTCTTGAGGGGTTTCTTTTGGTAGCAATTGGTATGACAGGTGTGATGAGCTTAATGTTGTCTTAAAAGGATTCTTAGCATGTAGCAATGGGAATTGACTTTGGAAACATTTTTCTATGTATGGTTTTCACATCAATCTATCCATTTTATGTAATCAATCCATTTACAAATTGAGAAAAAGTCTTCAAGAGTCACTCGTGCATGCATTGACCTTCTTCTTCCAAGGACCTGCAAAAACCTAGCACTTTCCTGCAATAAAACATGAGATAATAGAATAAGAGAGGTGATTGGTCTCTCTTCATCCAACACTTCTGAAAAAGAAAAAAACAATTACTTATAAAACAAATCCAAATAAAAATGAATGAAGCAAATTCAATTTATACTTGTGGGAGAGCGATGGCCAATTAGAATCACTAGTAGTGTTTCAATCATAATTTATTCGTTCCTCATCTGATTTGAGTGATTACAAAGACAAATGAAAGTAAATTTATATGTATATTCCCAATAGAAATAGGTTTTAAAAATTTTATGTGATGATATTCCAAATTCGCTCAGTAACAACCTACATGACAAGGTGTTTTTCGAATTTCGGACTAGACCAACAGTCACAATTTTAGGCATAAATGTTTCGTTTGATAACAGAATGACGTGATTCCAATTGGATAAGAAATTATATTCATGTAGTTATATACAATAGAAACATGTTTTGAAACCAATAAGAATTGACGGGTCAAATAGGCCAATGAACAATCTAGGAAACAAAGTTTTAGGAATGCTTATTTGTGATAGGCAGCCAGTATTTTGGTCCTAAAATTTGCGTACGATATCGGAATTGAGTGATTAAAATTGCATTGTAAACTATATTCATAGGTAAATATACCAATGAAATAGGTTTTAAATATATATCCAATAAGAAATCCAAAAGGTGACTGTCCCAGCTTTGTTCCTAATTTTCTTGCTTGACACCCCATTAGTATTTTGACCATTATTTTTTTGTTTGATGCCCAATATAAAAAATTAAAATTGTTTTGGAAACTATATTTTCAAAGGGATACTTGGGATCTAAACATTTTTTAAAAATAATTCCATTTAGTCTCCCGAAAATGGATTGTCTTGACTATGTTTCAGTAAAAATTTCAAGCCAAAATGCCACAGAAATCCAATAAATTAAATATGCATCCCAAAAAGTGACTGGAATACGTGTAAATGTTTTTAATAATATAAATTTCAATAGAACATGCATCCATACCCAAATATTTTGGCTCATTTCCTCATGGAGTCTTCATTCACCTTCCCTAATTACTGTAATCTTGTTTTCATAAAGGAATTTTTTTTGTAACAAATAAAGAAAATTAAATTTGGAAAATTGAAGATAAAAACAATTTAAGCATTTTGTTTAAATAGTCAACAATTCCAAATCATTCCTGAAAACATCTCATACCCATTTCTTATCTTTCTACTTTTTGATCTTCCAGATTGCAACAAGGCACAGGAAGAGAACATACTTATTCAAAAAAAAAAACAAAAAAAAACAAAAGCATGGTTTTATTTTGTTACTCTATCCTACCCTATTCTACTTGGAAATATAAAAAAATTTCAAGTGTATGCATATTTCCAATGGATCCATTTTTGAAGAAGTGTCTCAAGTATGCTCATACTCCCAACAGAAAATATAACTTTATGAATGTTAAGATATGAGAGATCAACCTCCCTTAAAATGATAGTGCCAAGAATTTTTGAAGTATGGAATGATGCTACAGACCAATGACAGATTAAAACCAAGCTTTAATATAGTATTTCTTCCCTTGATTTCTCATGGTTATTACACCATGAAACTCGTTATTAAACTGATATTCCTGAATGCATAAGAGATACATATCTAATGATGTGAAGGATGCTTCAATCTTTGGTTCAAGTGTTCTTCATCAAATTTTTTGATCTTCTTAACTTGTTGATGATGATAAGAAAATTCACTTCCAATTATTGGATTTAAAACATGTTCAGGACTCGTATGGATTTGCTGAAACAGTGCTTAGACTTTTTGCAGCAGTGTAGATGAGGTGGAACAAGAGGGAAATGTAGGAAAATTTTTCAGTTCAGCACTGTAAGCATACTGAACTGCTTTATTATGGTTAGGGTGGGGGGTGGATTGGAAATGAAATTTTGTTGGATACCAAGGAGTTTGATGAGAAGATAGATGTGGCTAATGTAGAGGATTGGTTTGTGAGGTTGATATGGAAGGACCAAGTTGTGTTGCAGCATGAGGGATAGTGGCCATGTGATCAGAAAATAGGCCATTCCACCCTCATGGATAAGGTAGATAATAGTTAAATTGGGGCTGCAACAACTTCCATGGTGGAGGAGTATTCAATGATTGAGTATGAGAGTAAGGAAATGGAGGGATAGAGTTTTGAAACATACATGTAGGCCACGATTTCCATGCCTCTTGTAATAAATTTGTTGCGCCTCCTATATCTCTTTGATATGCTTATTTCATCATGGGTAAGGAGGGGAAACAATCCATGGAATGCTTTAGGCCACATATGCCACAAATTGTGAGACTATCCAAAGGACAATCCATTGCAAGATGTTGCTTCTAGCACCGAGGGAAAATTGTTTCTTCAAATTCCTCATGCTTTTCCTTGACTTGCAAAACTACCAATTGTGAATTTAGTGAACTATTGATATCAACATTAAATTTTTCAAAAAAATGACTGATTTCAACTCCTAATGTTCGTATTTTTGCAGCAGATTTCAAAAATAAAGAGGAAAGTTCTTTATAATTCTTACCGATCTTGAAGTTTCCTCTCGAATACCGTCTACATAACTCACAAATATCATCATATGGTGATTGAAATACATCACATGTTCCCATCATATTTATTATCTCTATAGATTTATCTTGGATTCCTTTAAGCATGAGTGTTTTTAAGGTCTCTTTCCCTAGTTGTTTATGTTTTGATCTTTGAAGGTTATATTGAAAGTGTTCCACTTAGTCCTCCAAATTCTCTTCTTCTTCTTGTGCCATGCCGAATATGTCTTCATTGACCTTGCAATAATGTTGGCACCTTTTCAAGAATACATATTTCATGGTTTCCCAAGTTTATATACAATTCCCACTGAGGCTCATGAACCATCAGAGGGTTGTTCCTTTTAGAGTAAAGGGAAACACGTTCAACTTTTGATCATTAGCACAATAACCATATCCTCTACAAAGTACTTTGAAATGAAATAAAAATGCATTAGAGTCTTCATTTTCCAAACTATGAAAATTTGTGTAACATCCCGGTTTTGACCCCGTTGCATTAGATGTATATGATGTATATATTGTAAATGATCATGGTGTAGAGCTAAAGGCCAAGGCCCCACTGTTGATTGGTTATGCTATGTTTCGGATTTAAATTGTCACCGATGGTATATCGGGGTATGTAGCATATATTAAGTTTATCATCATGTAAATATGCATCTTTAATTAAATAACCCGACCAGCTACGTTCGCGGCAACTAAATTGAGAAGGGGCATGATTTTCACAAGGATAAGGGTGGGGAATGTCAAACCTTCAGCCATGAGGGAAAAACCCATGTGTCACCACCTTGTCTTACCCAACCACCTCCATTCAGAATTTCTGCTGGTATTTGAGGCAGTTATTGTTTGGGAGTGGGTGTGGAAGGACTGTCAGTCCTTGCCTACACGCACACTCCAGCCGCGGTTGACTTCACGATGGAAAAAGAAACCACCACCATCACTCCAGCAAATACACTACTGCATTCTCTCGACGTTGGTGTTTAAACACTCACGCACTCCCACTGCTACACATCCTCATGATTGTCTGTTCGTCCACGCGCATAGGCAGAGATGTTCACTCTCACGCAGGAGCAGAAGTTGCTCACGCTCACGCACAAGATTTTCCTGGTTTTTACCCACGCAGTTTTCCTCTATGGATTTGTAGATGATGTGGCTATATACATTCCTCACAGGTTGATTGTGGGTTCTGTGTTGTTGTTTCTCTCACGTACAAGCTGGGAGACTGTAATTTCTTCCCCAGTGTGGTCTGTGTAAGGTTTTCCCCAGCGGCTTCGATTGTGTAAAATGGACTGTTGTTTTCCCCACGTATGTTGGTGGTGTATGTTGGTACATTTTTGGGACTGTTTCTTCCCCATGTCATGAGTTGTGTTTGCTGTTACGTTCAGGGACTATTGTAATTCACTTGGGAGTCATTTTGGCCACGATAGGGCCAAGAACGACTCAGGAATCGATTCCCTTGTTAAGCTGTAATTGTTGATTGATTGCATGTGTGCAATGGTTGGTCTTCGGACTGTGTTGGGAGCAGGGATGGGGGCTTGGTTTGCTTGATAAACCTGGTGTGTTGGAAACCACACAGACAGAGCTAGAGGGCTGGCTTTCTTCTCCACAACCCCTGAATAGCACTAGAAGGGAATGCAGGGCTTGAGGGACTGTGTAGCAGAGAAGGGACTGATTCCTTGTGTTGGGTGTGTGTGGGTGTCTTAGAAGTCAGGCTAGTTCTGGTGTAGGTGTCCCTGGCTCTGTAATGGGCTCACCAGCATAGCATTTAGCCTTTCCCAACTCCTTGATGGCCTGATACACCTGACCATGTTGGCTTGGCTATCTTGTTGATGGCCTGATAAACCCAACTGTGTTAGCTTGGCCGTGTTTTGTGTATCCTTGGCTATGTGTAAGCCTGCTTGTTCCCTTATTCCTTGGAGAATCATGCCCATCTCGGGGGTGGCAGTGCTACTGAGATATTAAGGAGCACGCTGGCCTATGGTTGGGTGGAACATTGCAGCGACGTAGCTGGTTGCGGAATGAGTTCTTCATAAGATAAGTGATCTTGTCCATTTTTCTTCTGCAATCATATTTACTGTTAATGATTATGATGAACATGTTGAATGAATGCTTGTATGAATGAATGTTGCTTCCGCTGTGTATGATAAACAATTGCATCTGTGCATGTTCTACTTCAATGCATTTTCTTTCAGCATTTTTGCATTTTATGAATTCACATGTTCATGGGGCTGCCAGCTCGGATGGTTAACACCATGGTGGCGTCTTCTTCGCCAGTCGAAGGGATGGGGACGCTACAATTTGGTAGAACATGTGGGGGAATTCTTTTCATTGGTGCCATTCCTCCTGAGTCTCTAATAGGGAATTCGAAGGTAACCACTTCTGCATCTCTCTTACCTACCATCTCTTCATTAGGTTCTTCATTTGTTACTGTGAGGCTCCTTCTTCGATTGTTCCTGTAAACTTGTTGGTAGAATGGGTGGTGCTTACAACACCACTAAGGGGAATGATAATATTTATGCTCCAAAAGTTGAAAATGAAATAAAAATGAATGCAAAGAAAGAAGAAAAAAAATGCACTCAAAGCAAATTCAATAAACTGAAAAGTAATCATGTAACCTACATGCCCTACTTTAACAATGCATCTTCAAAACAATGTCAGATGTACTTTTGCACTATTGACAACTTCCTTGACAACGATGTCAAAATGTTGGTCGGATTAATTTTCTAATTAAATAAATAGATGAAACTACCAGAACATAAATTGTCAACCCAAGGAAGCCTTTTATTTCAAAGCTATCATGCAAGATCTATGCAAGTATAATTTCTACCTGACACTGTTATCTATTGGTATGAAATCAAAACTCTTTGTAAACTAGATCACACCTTCTTGAAAATAAATCAAACCTCAAACATATTCATAAAATCACATTGTAAATATAACTTAAAAAAAATCAACTCTTTATGAAGCAAGATCTAATTGCATGAATCTAAAAGAAGTGTTATGTTGTCCAATGATCTATCAAACGAATTAACAAGAAAACACCTATGACAAATCTAATGAATGAAAGCATACAACTATGATAAATCTAATGAATGAAAGCATGAACTAAATAATAAGAAAATCTACATAATAAAACACTTACAATAAACACTACTAGCATTTGCTCATGGAAGAAGTCCCTTCCTCCACTGAGCAGAGCTGGATCTCCACAATGAAAGTCTACAACTCCATAATTAAGAAACTGCCAACATGTATTATCATAATGAAATTATTACAATAGAATCTGGATCAAATTCTACAACATAGCATTGATTTCTCTCCTCCTCCTCCAATACATCAGAATGATTACATATTTATACACAAAATTCTCTTAGGAGAATGAGAAACTGAATCCCCAACTTGTGATATGTTTCAACAAATTTTCTAATTTGAGAACCGACCATAACCGCGAATCTAGAAAATACCCTCTCGAAGAGCCACCCATATCTCTCAAACTGTAGCTTTGTTTGATGATTTCTTCGCGTGTTAGGTAAATGAGGTTGTTATGCACAAAACCCATGTCTCGTATTTTTTATTTTTTTTCCATCTTCCTACAAATCGAAATACGAATCAAGGTGTTCTTATATGGCATGCATTTTTGGTTAAGTCCATTTAATCATGAGCTGGAGGCTGTTATGTTGAAATTAGCATGAATTTGTTAGCTACAACACATTGTTACATTGTTGTAGATTGCTGCCAGCTGTAACAGTCAGCTGTAGCAGTCTGAAACTATCAGCTATAACAGTCAATTGCAGTTGCACTAGTAGATTACTGTTAGTTGTAATAGTTTGAAACTGTAAGTTGTAATAGTCAGCTGAAACTGCACTAGTAGATTACCGTTAGTTGTAACTGCCCGCTATAACAGTACGAAACTGTTCGCTGAAACACCCAGCTGTGATTGTCCTGTAGGTGAAAATTTATGAGCTTGAGATACATGTGTGTTGTTGAAAGTAAGAGCAGCACTCCCCTTCCTTCTCATGGAATTTAAATCACAAATCCACATAATAAATACTAGGAGTGAAACCATGTTTTGAATATCCATGTGCATGTTTCCTAGCTTGCCAACTTTGGAGGCTTGAACCATGAGTGTTGTTGCTGTTAATATGGAAAAACACTCTGCAAACCACCATTAGTAAAATTATGCATAATAGTCTGCAATTCATCAAAAATAAAGGAAAATAATCATTATTAACCACTAAAGCATCAATGGGAGTAATATGACATTTTACGGGCGGTTACAGCAAATGGATGCAAAATGGAAAATAATAGGAAGAAGATGGATGAAATAGATGTTGATAAGTGATGAAAATAGGGACAAATTGATGACCCAACAGAAACATAAGTTGCAATACATGACGACACAACCAAGGCACAATAGAAATTGACTTCATGCTTTGAGGAAGTACTATCAATAGAATCCTTCAAGGTGGATGAGTATCCCTACGACATAATTATCTAAGAGATCCTTTAGTAGGTAGAAGAATCTAGGGAAGCATTATTAAAGTCGGGAAAGGAGGGAGAGAAAGAATATGGAGGAGAAAGAATAGTGAGGGGCTCTTGCAATAGAAGTAGAGGTCAAAGTGAAAAGGAAAATAATTTCCTTATTGGTAGAACCAATGAACATTGTAGTAAACCCTTAACTTGAGTGACTAGAACAACTACACCTCAAGTACCAATTTCTATGGGTACAATGCTAGGAGCATAAGGAGATTGTAATTGAGCCACATAATTGGATTTATGTTCAACAGAAACATTATGTGAGGAATACAACCAAGCCTATGTAAAATTTGATAACGTTGACAACCCATAAAAGATGAATGAAACCAAGGAGCTCTATTCAAACAAGTCAAGTTAGAACATTTGAAGAAACATCTATAAAAACCTAGCAAGGGAGCTTGCTTAGAAAGCACAATCAAAGTTCACCTCTACATAAAAAATTATAAAGAAATCGAATATGAAATTAAGGCTTACACAGAAAATTCCCCTAACAAAGAAACCGATATGGAGTTCGCCACTTTTACATTTACTAAAACTACCTAGAAAGAAGTAAGTCCTCGATTCAATCTCTCTATTTCAAGATGACACACATACGAAAGTTTGAAGCACATTTTGAAAAGTAAGCACCTATCTAAAGTTAGGAGTTGTGGTTGGAATGCTAGGAGGGTTTTCCAATTGCATTGATTAACTAAAATTCAAAATGTGGTCAAATTTGTCAATGTGGTTGGAAAGAAAAGTAAAATTCAAAATGTGGTCAAATTTGTCAATGTGGTTGGAAAGTTAAGAGGATTTGGTTGAAAAGTTAAGAGGATTTGCCCAATTACATTAATTAAGTAAAATTCAAAATGTGGTTAAATTTGTCAATTTAATCTTTCACGCATATATAATGAATTTATTACCCAACTTAGAGATATATTCTAAAACTAGGGATGGGTAAAGTCTTTAATCATGATAAAAGTTCTTACCATTTTAAGGTAATGATGGGAATTCTATCTAATGAAATCCATTAGATGTGAAGAGAATCAAGATTTTCTAGAAAGTAAGACGCATGGCACCTCCTAACAAGTTAATTGTATTTTGTTTTTTACGTTTTGAGATGCATGGCACTAAATAATTGTTTTTTATGATGCATAAAACTATGTTATATTTATACACTGTTTTTTATGAAGCATAAAACTATGTTATATTTATACAGGTCACTATGCTATTGCGAGCAATCCTTTTCCTAGGTAGCACTCTGCTGCAAAAGTCTATATTACGCACATGTTTAAAATCACATGTCTATCAAGCATATCGTCGGAAAAGGATGAGTGATCTACTCACATAATAAAATAGATAAATGACAGCTAATGGCTTGGCTAGGCCCCTCTGAGTTGGGGATGACGTATATACTCACAATATAATTAATCATTATATATTATATGTAGGGGGTGATAAAGCATTGAGTCACATCAGAAATTAAAAAAAATTATATTGTTGGGTGTCACGCTATCTTTAAATTATTTTGAAATTTTTTGGTATTCATGTTTATGACATAATGTAAATCAATTTAAAGTTAGACAAAATAAACTTTCAAACTACACTTAATAAATACGAAGTTAATTTTGATATTTTTTGGTATTCATGTTTATGACATAATGTAAATCAATTTAAAGTTTTACAAAATAAACTTTCAAACTACACTTAATAAATACGAAGTTAAAATTGATGTTTTATTTATTTTTGTATTAATTGGATATGTATATGTGTTATGAAAATATTAATATTTAATTTAATTAATTAAATTTTGTGTGGGTTCATTATTATGGTAGGGGTTAATGTAGTCCATCAATAAAGTTTTTTAAATTTTTTAGTTGATTTTTTTATGACATGTATAAATTTAAGTATTTTTTTTAAAGATTCTGTTAAGTTAGCATTGTATTTGTTTCAAAATTATGATGTTGAAAAACATGAAATATATGGTATTTTTTTCTTTGTTGTATTTGTGTTGTTATTACAACATGTTGTGTTTAATGTGTATCGAGTAGGTTTAATTAATGCATCAATTGAATTTATCGTGCATTAAAAAGCATCATTTTGCATTGTTTTGTGTCAATGGGACATCTAATTCATGAAAAAATAGCATCATTTTAATGTAGTAATGTGATATGCAATGGATTTGTTGTCATATTTGTACACAATTCTAATACCATTCTTCTAGGGAGTTTTAACTAATCATTGACAAGAGTGAAGTCTATGAACTTGATGTGAAGAATCAAAACTAACTATGAAAGAAACAATAAAATAAAACATGAAGTGAAAAATCATAAGCTAACAATGAAATTGAGGAAGGGAAGAGAAAACAGATAAACTATGCTAGGGAATATTCTTATGTTGAAAAAATATGATTTGTTTAAAGGAATCTTTTTGAATGCTCACTTTCATATAAGTGATCATTTGAGATAAAAAGCTAAGTTCTCACGGTGGTGAGAGTTATCAAATACACTCTACTCGTGTATTCTTAATACGTATAAGAAATCATTTCATTTTTAGGTGTGGATGAAGCATTATCTATTTTACCAATTTCTTTCAAAGTGATGTTTCATGATTGCGTAAAATTATCTACGTGATATTGGAATGTTTGTTCATTCTATTTTGGAGTAAAAAACCAAACTTTGAGGCCTAATTTCATCTTTGTAGAAACATATATTACCCTATTTAGCTATGACAATTGGCACTTATTGATGCAAGTCCAATTATGAGCATATAGAGATAGTAAAAGATTCCCTACATTATTGTTTATGACTTTGAATAGATGAGAGTGAGAATATCATCTAGATTTGACAAACATATGTTACATTGCTTTGAGTCAAATGTATTGTCAATTGTTAAAGATGCAAGCATTTACAAAAAATGGAAAGAGTTTAACACTATTGTTGAGGGTATTAAATCTAAATTGGATGAAAAAGCATATTAGTTTGTCTTATTCTATCTTGTTGTGGCTAGTAGTGTGCATTAGTTTCATAGATTTTTTTTGAAATAATGGTAAAAGTGTTTTGTGAAGATACATATATTTATAATTCAAGAACTATGCATTTATTAAATAGTTACTATTCTTAACATGACATACTTAATATTTTAATTAATGGGTATCTATAATTGAGTAATTACGAAATCATATGTTGTGTATGATTTAACACACAAGTGCAAAAAACACTTACTAAGGGGTTGTGGAAATTTTAGTAGCAAATCATAATGCAAAATAAGTTAAATCGAATATAAACTCTCAAACAAACATGTAAACATAAATCAGAAGGCTAGCCTTTAAAAGAAGATGAACTATTTAAAATAATGTGATTCTATCATTACATAAAGAATAGGGTGATACAAGCACACCTTGATACCATTTGTTGAATGTGAAGGGCCTCCACAATTGATTCATGGGAAGACTCATGTGTACCTTTGTAACCCCAATCCTGCCAAGTATCAAATGGGAATTCACTTGATGGTGAAATTTGAAAGGAAGATGAGTCTTCTTTGATTTTCTCTAGTGAAATTCCAGCAGCACAACAACACTTTTAGTGTAGGGAGGAATGGAAGTGAAATGGTGACCATGGGGGCTTATTTGATAAGAACAAGAGTGGTAAAATATGAGATCTAGATACAATGTGTATGCTCTCCATTCCATTAATGACTTAGTGGAGAGATTAGGGTTTTGAGGATTAGATTAGTTGTTAATTTTGACCATGTCAATTGTATGTGTCCACTTTCATCCACTACTTCCCTTGGGAAAGAAAAAAATAATTAATGCTAATTGAAAATGTGTTTTTTGGACTAGGTTGTGGGTTTTAGGGAAAAAGTGTGATCTAAGGTCATGCTTTTAGAAGAAAAAAGTGTGACCTATCGGTTGTGGTACATTTTGGTTGTTGACTTTTAGTTTTTTAGTAATTTAGTCATTTGCTCAAGTCATATGGATGAGATGGGGGTGAAAAAATGGTGTTAGTATTGTTGATAATGATGTATAATGGTGATAAAACCGATGACAATATAGGTGAGGAAATTCATTTTGTTAATAACATACACCCTCCCTACGAACCATCTATTCTCTTCAAAATTCAAGCTAATACGCTACATTAATGAAGAAAAACAACCACCATTCAAGCTATGGTTAAATACCTAGTGTTGTGATATTCCACCTAGCCTAGATTTATGATAGTATTATTCCCTATCAATTTATTTCATTTTGGTGGGATTGGCAAGACCTTCATATCCTCAAACTATATGCTTTTATCCATAAGCCTTTTAGGCCTACCCAAAACACATATATACTAATAGTACTTTAAGATATATAAATATAATAAAGAAACTATTTGAGTTTTGGCCAATGAACATCCAAGGGGGATGAAAATACTCAATGACATATCTAGGAGTAGATCCCCCTATTTCATTAAAATTAGATTAATAAGGAAAACTATAAACTAAAAATTATTCAACATCAACCTTTCTAAAGTGAAAAATTAGGCTTTAAAAGTGACAATATTGGTTTTTGAAAGTGTGGTTTTTAAATTTAAAAGTGTCAATTTCGAATAATTTTGAACCCAAAAATACAATTCTTTACTACAAAAGTGGGATTTTTTAGTCCAAAAGTGCATTTTTTTAATATAAAAAGTGTGAATTTTGATTGAAAAGGTGTAAATATCTAATTTCTATATTGTCTATTTAGATTTTTTCTTAAAGTGTATAATATCTAAATCCATTACGATTCATTTTCATAATATCAATATGACATTCATTGGTATACGCATAATGATTGAAGATATACGATAAAATAAAACAAGTGACAACAATCATTGTACTATATAGTTATACTTTTTAATCAATATTTACGGTAACATCAACCAATTAAATTATAATTAATTAACATTACCCCCAGTCTCAACATTATGCTCCATCTATTCTTGTTATGTATTAATTGTTGCAAGGCCTTTCTAAGTTATTTTTATTTTCTCTCCTATCCATCCTACCCTTCATGACTATTCCCACATGATTATATTAACATCAATTAACATATTGACTTCCAAACAAACAAACCATTATTGTTTTTAAATAAATAAAAAATTATAAAATTATTTAGTAACCTTTGACATTCCAATTGGATTTCACTATGGAACCTTAGTGAGGTTTTATATTGTAAAATAATCGATCATTAATGATATAAAATCTAAAGAAATGGCATCCTTTCATATTGATTATATTGGAGTTACCATTTAAAAGGTTTAGATCCACAAATCTCTTGAAGTCAAAAAATGTATCAATAAAAAATAAGACATGGGAATTGTGGTCTTCACATGTCCTATAAGTATCCATCATCTTTGGGACTGAAAAATGTCCTTTTTCATTAACTTCGTTAATAAAATGCCATAAGCTCCATATATTTCTTCAAGTTCGTATCCCTTGGGGAGGAATCTAGCTTGAACAATGTGGAATAACTAATTCCATAAGCTCCATATATTTCTTCATGTTCCTATCCCATGGGGAGGAATCTAGATTCAACAATGTGGAATAACTTCCTTGATGTTAAAAATAATAAAAATGCAAACACATACATTTTTTTTTCCTATACAATTATCCATTTGCATCAATAATATCGATGGCGGTTGCAAAAGTTCAATGTTTTCAAGAATTATCTCATGTGATTAGATGTCATCTCGCTGATAGATTGAAAAAAAAATCATATGAGTCAAATTGTAATAGAGTGTTATGTAATGGGTAATTTGATTATCCTCTTTTGAAAATCAAGTCCCCATAATGGTTCACCATTAGTTCTTCAAAATCCTTTGAACCTGTCTCTAAGAAGGAAATATTGAAGTGGACAGAGCTTCCAACATCATTTCCATGAGTAAGCACACTAGTAAAAGAAATGTGGAGATTCATGACATTACAAATATCCTTTTCCTTCTTAACCAACTTGGTATGAAATTCTTTGGCATACCCATCTTGTTATTCCTAATGCTCAATCAAGTTATTAATAACTTTAAATATAGTGATTATGGGTTATTTGTACTACTCACAATCATTCTACTTCAACTAGATCAATAATTTCCCTAATCTTGTTCATGGTTTAACTACATTCATTACACCTTGCAAAGAAATCTTCATGAGTGCAACATCTAGAAATTGATTTCTCGTCATTTTTTTGAAACTAGATTGTGACATTAAAAGAAGACCAATCCATTAGATGTCATCATCCACCATTTTACAAAGTGAACCATGGGATATATTAGCTGGAAATAACTTGGGAGGTTCCCTTATTCCATCTTGACATATCGAATGTGTTATATATGAATCCTTATCTCAATTTCGCTCCATGGTCTTATTAATACTAGATACTATTGTAAAACTATTTGATCTAGTTTTTTTTCAATCCACTATTTCCATCAATGGATTTCAAGTAGTCATTTATAAACATATTCTTATAATGGTATAATGTGCTCTTTTTTATTCCATAACATTTAAACCATGCATCTAGACAAGCATCTAATATGCCAAACTTCATTGTAAGGAGATTTTTCTTATTCTTTTCTCTTTCTCTAGCAATAGGGGCATTTGATACCAAATAATTTAATATAAAATATATTTTTAAATTTTCATTCATGATACTCACCTTATTATCAACCTAAACCATTGTTAGAATTTTGTTTTATAAATACAAAAAAAATTACAACAAAATGAAATTCCTATTTAATTTTTATATAGAATTCACAGTCATCAAATGTTTCTTTGAATGTACTCAACTACCTTGTATAAGACATGCTGATAATTTGGCATTATACCAAATTGTATGGATTTGACGTGACAATGTTTATATCAAAACAATCTACATTATCCATATTTGGATACACCATCTACAAAGGACTTTCTTTGAATACCTCCCAAAAGATGACACTAGGTTCCTTTCGATTCTTTTTTAAAATAACACCTAAATGGGACTCTTTAAGGTAAAGCAAGTACTAATATATAGGCCATATTCAAAGAGATATATTTGATAATAAACATTTCTCGCAATAAATGAAGACTTTCCAGATAAAAAAAAATAAAATTCATTACCATCTAGTGGTGCAAATTGTACCACCTCTACCTTTCGAACATTTGGAATTATTCCCTTGGAATTATATTTTTTCGACAAATGCATTGATGCACTAGATTAATATTTTATTCCATGAACTTAATGTTGTGATTTTTTCTATTTGTGTCCCTATACCCTCAAACTTTTTAATGATTTCAATATTTAATATGGAAGCTATATTAAAATCCGCCATTTTATAAATGGGAAACATACAAGGCTTCCAAGATGTAACTCTTGTGAGAAAATGTAACATGGAAACACTAGTTCCTTCACCATCACACCAAATGAAAAATATCCCAAATCTTCCCTTAAATAAAATTAAACTAATTGACATATTTAACAACACTTATGGAAATGTATTTTTTTAAATAGAACATTTGTTTAACAAATTAACTTTTCTAAGAAGTAAAGCTAACCTAAATTCATGTAGAATACTTTCAACTCATTATTAGAGTTGAACCCAATTATATCCTTCAACTCAACAAGTTTTATAGAGTATTCAGTGTGGTGAAAAATCTACGATGCATCCCATTCAATAAAATCACCTTTTTCTTTCGACAATGTATCTACACCTCTTAATGCATAGGGAAATTGAATATTTCCATTAAAAACTGACTATTCCAAGGGTTTCTATGTGATGAGAATATTATGCTTGAGAAAAGGTTGTTCAACCCATCCATGGGATCCCCCTCAATACAAACTATATAATAAAGGAAGATTTAAATGACCCTTTTCATGGCTCATCCTTGATGGGGATACTATGGTCAAGGGTCGACGTCAATACCATCATTTCGGAATTGTTAGTCAACCCTTGTTTATGCACCTCCCATGAGAATTCAGTATTAATGAAAGGGTCGACCGAAAATTCCCGAGGAAACCATTTTATAATAATTATATGGCCAGGGAAATGTTATCCATAAACTCTCGAGACACCCTTCAAAAATGATATTATGCTAAAGGAATGGTTGGGTGAACATTATGTGATAATTCTTGTCTAGCAGCAATATCGATTAAACCTTGATTGAGATACCTGTTCATGAGAATACCATGTAGGAGGAAGATTTGGTTGATGATTTCTTGGGATCCATTTTTTCTAAAAACTATGTTAAGGAAAGTTCATCTATCTCATCCATTGCATACCCCTTGATGCAAATACCATAATTCAAGAATGGTTAAATGATACTTCTCCACTCCCTACCCATGAGAATAGTATGTCTAAATAAGGATGGACTAGAACTTCCATTTCAAATTTTTGGATGAGAATACCATAATTTATGAAGGGTTGGATGACCATTCTTCGTGCCCCCATTCATTAGAATACTATGCTTGAGGAAGGGATAGTCAAACCTTCACACAAACACTCTTATTGGAAAAATATGATTGAACAATGGTAAGTAATGAGATGCTTTCATAACTCTACTTTTCATGACAAATGTTATATGCTCTATCCTTGAATCAGAATATAGTATAAAGCAAGGTAAAACAATATACAAGTTTGAAAATAAATTGTTGACATTTGAAGGACTTCGGGACATGAAATACATATATTGATCAACATTGGGAAGATTAATTGTTGAATAAAATTAAATTATATCTATTAACAATGTAAATATGCAAAAAAATTATAGACCCTTCAAAAGTTGTAGTCCTTTTCTTGACAACTCTAAGATGCAAGGTGGGTGCAATTGTTGTAGCCATTTTCTAGACGACTCTAAGGTGCAAGGTGTGTGCAATAAGGTAATTGATTAATGAAACTTTGCATTAATAATTCTCAAACAACTCTAACACGTCACTTTTTTCTAATGGTTAAAATAATATCTCAAGGATGTTTAATAATGTAGGTTTCAAAGGAAGATTAGTGGGAATGGGAAAAACCTCTCTTATGGACAAATTTATTAATAGTATTTTATTTTTCCATCATAAGTGTTATGAAAAAATAGAGGGTAATAAATAATTATAGTCATTAAGGGGAGTGTATATTAATTCTTGTAAAATTTCATGAGTGAGAGAGAGATAGAGAAAGAAGGGGAGCGAGGGAGGAGGATAGAGAGAGGGGAACGAG
>LPNX010152454.1:161813-204936 GCA_001517045.1 Pseudotsuga menziesii | reverse complement strand
GGGAGGGAGGGGGAGAGGGGGAGAGGGGAGGGAGAAGGGATGGAGAGAGAGAGAGACATATCAGAAAGGAGGTGGAATAGAGGTGGAATACTTTTTTGGGGGTTTTATCTTATATATCTTATACAGAGGAATTTTTGCTAGGTTTTGTTCCCCTCGAGGGTTTATAGGATAAATATGTGTATATCTTGTTATTGTGTTTCTGTCAGTGATTCTACATATGCTACTATTATGAATTTGGATTAAACACTAATGATATATGGTCTATCATATGAAATATTAACATGGTATTAGAGAATGGAGGTAGAGAATGGAGGGGGATAGGGCGCAGGATGGGGAGAGGGTGAGAGAGAGAGAGAGAGAGAGAGAGAGAGAGAGAGAGAGAGAGAGAAGACTTTGGAAAACTAAAAAAATAAAGGGAAAAGTTGTGGATTATTAGAGATTTTATAAGACCCCCCATGTATCTCGCACACTTATCATTTACTCAATCAAGTTTAGGGAAAAATTACCTTAATTACCCATCATGGACCTTCTCATGATCATTATGAAAACATTGTGATGGGATTGGGTATCAAACATCTATGGCTATAATTCCCATGAAATGATAGTAGTATATGGATATGGAATTATGTCACCCATATGTTGAAATATTATAACTTCAAAGGATATTTTAAATGTATTTTACTAATGTACCCCAAGGGAGAATTTATTATTCCTCCGTCGGGATGTTACTATTGTAATTGGCCATCATATATTCACGAGGTAAATCCTCTATTGTAATTTGGGTCATTAGTACCCTAATGAATATAATTAAATATTGTTTTTTTTTATTTCCTAGGTGAAGTCGTCCCAAACCTTTTAGTGGGGTCGACTTGATTAGAGTAAAATTTAGTTGACAAAAAGAGTATAAATAGTGTGGTCGTGCTTCTCATTTGAACATGAACATAATCAATTAAGTAGCACATAGGAGAGAGAGAGAGAGAGAGAGAGAGAGAGAGAGAGATATCAGAAAGGAGGTGGAATACTTTTTTGGGGGTTTTATCTTATACATCTTATATAGAGGAATTTTTGCTGGGTTTTCTTCCCCTCGAGGGTTTCTAGGATAAATATGTGTATATCTTGTTATTGTGTTTCTATCAGTGATTCTGCATATGCTACTATTATGAATTTGGATTAAACACTAATGATATATAGTCTATCATATGAAATATTAACATGGTATTAGAGATTTCCTGAATAGAACAACTTTCACAAGGTGAAACTCTCTCTCCTCTCCCCCTGGAAGAAATAGTAGGGTTTCTGCAAAAGTTGATTTTTGAATATCTGCTTATATAGAAATTTGCACCTCTCTAGAGAGCATCTATTGAGCCCAGGTTCGAATTTTTTGGGTGTTTGAATCTCTGGGAAAGCCAAACCCTAGTTTGGACATAAACCAGAAAACTATAGAAAACCAGAACCATAAATTCAGTAGAAATTGGAACCTCGCAAGTAATATTTGAAGGGTGAAGTTTTGGGATCTCCAAAAACCAAGTAGACTAGCTAACTTTCCTCAGTCAAGCGCATCTCCTGGTAAGGTCAGCTTTTTATTTTGATAAATTTCAATTTTTTGTGACCCATCGATAGGATGGCCCCAAGCACTAAGCTTAAGGATAAGTTGGAAGGAATTGAAAACTTTCAAGCATGGAAGTACAGAATTGGTATCATTCTCAGTGAGAATGAAATTAATAAATATATCAAGGATGAAGTCCTAGAACTATAATAAGATGTAGTTAAGGAGAACCATTAGAAGGACCTAATCAAGGAAATGAGGATCATTGTTTATTCTATCAAAGATTACTTGATTCCTCAAGTTTCATTTAAAGAGACACCTAAGAAAATGTATGATTCCCTCTCTAGATTGTATGAAGGAAGGAACATCAACAAAAAGATGAATTTGAGAGCTCAACTAAAGAGCACCAAGATGAGTAAAGGAGAATCAGTTCAAGATTACTTTACAAGGGTCTGCAAGATTAGAGACTCCCTTGATGAAGATGAACTAGTCATGACTATTCTCAATGGACTCACTAGACCTTGGGAATCATTCATATAGACTATGTGTGCTAGAAAAGAAAGTATGAAGTTTGACATTGTATGGGAAGACTGCATCGGAGAGGAGGATAGAGTAGTTAACAGAGAATATTTACTTAAGGAATATGATCAAGATATCGCTACCCATACCAAGAGAAGAAAACAATCAAACTTCAAGAAGGAGAGTCACAAGGAGTATAAACCTCCAAATAAGTTTCAGAAGAAAATAGACTACTCCAAACATCAATGTTACAACTGTCATAAGATGGGACGCATTAATAGAGAGTGTCAATTGAAGAACAAAACCAACAAAACACATAATGCTCATCCAGTCGAAGATGAGGATGAAGAAGAAAGACCTCGAAAGAGACAAGCATAAGAAGAAGATATAGAGGAATGTGTACTATTATCTGCATTCTATAGGTCTGTAAAACCTAGAGAAGACACATGGCCTATTGATAATGGTGCCGCAAAGCACATGACAAGGAAGAATAAAACTCTTTCAAGGCTTGAAGAAAAGAACTCTCGTCAAAAGGTATCTCTAGGAAATGACCATCAATATCCCATCAAAGGAATTGGTGAATCAAGCTACAATCTTGAATTTGGAACCTCCACGAAGATGAAGAAAGTACTACACGTACTAGGTTTGAAAAAGAATCTACTTTCCATTTCAACACTAGATAAGAAAGTATATAGAGTTTCTTTCATAGATGGACAAGTACTCATGTGGTCCAAAGGAAATCCAATTGAAGATATTGTGGTTATTGGTGAAGAAGAAGGAAGATTGTACAAACTCAAGGGACATCCAGAGACAACCCTTGTCCATGAGACCACTAGCTCATGTGAACTATGGCATAGAAGGCTTGATCACATCAACTACAAAAAATTATCCTATGTGAGAAAGGTGGTAACATGTTTACCAGATCTAAATATTGATCAGGAAGGAACTTGCAAAGGATGTGCAAGAGGAAAGAACATCAAGAACCCATTTCCTAAAAGTAAAACAAAGACTAAAGGTGCATTGGAATTAATTAATTTTGATGTATGTGGTCCTATTCCATCCACATCCTCAAGTGGATACGAATACTATGTCACATTTATTGATGACTATTCAAGAAAGACATGGATATAGTTCTTGAATACCAAGAATGAAGTATTCGGTAAATTGAAGGAATTCAAATCCTTGATATAGAACCATTCAGAAAGAAGAATCAAGACACTGCGATAAGATAATGGTGGAGAATATAATTCAAAAGAATTTGAAGCATTCTACAAATAAGCTACAATAAATATTAAGATAATGGTGGAGAATATAATTCAAAATAATTTGAAGCATTCTACAAAGAAGCTACAATAAAGAGGGAAATAACCACTCCCTATAATCCCTAGAAAAATGGTGTTGCAGAAAGAAAGAATATAACTATTATGGAAGCAGTGAAAACTATGATTCATTACCAAGATATCCCCATGAAACTATGGGATGAAGCATCAAGAAAAATTGTGTGTGTTCATAATATATTATCTCACAGTGCTCTTGGATTCAAGAGTCCTGAAGAAATGTATATAGGAAAGAAATTTGAAGTGAGCCATCTCAAGATATTTGGTTGTCCAGCATATGTGCATGTTCCAAAAGAGAAGAGAACCAAGTTGGATCCTTCCAAAAAGAAAGGAATATTTGTCGGATATTGCAAAGTCTCCAAATCCTTAAGGATATACATTTCAGGATTCCATCATATAGATATTAGTAGGGATGTGACATTTAATGAAGAAACTGCTCTTAAGAAATCCAGAAGGTGTCGGCTTCAAGAAGTACATGAAGAGGATGTACCTCCCAAAAAGGTAGAAGATGAACCCTCTCCTGAAATGGTAGCATCAAAAGATCATGATATGCTATAACCTTAGGAACCCCCTACTATGGATATCTATATAAAGAGAAAACCTACTTGGGTAAGAGAAATCATACAAGAAGCAGAGAAGTATGGAGCTCCAGAAGGATCCACAAGAACAAGCAAGAGATCAAAGACATACTCCAGTTATGTAGATTTGATGTGTGACCTTGTAGATCAAGAAACCACCAGCTATGAGGAAGTTGCGTAGAAGAAAGAGTGGGTGGAATAAATGATGGAAGAATACCAATCAATAATGAAGAATGATGTTTGGGATATAGTACCAAAACCATAAAACAAGAGTGTGGTATCTTCAAAGTGGATCTACAAGATAAAACATGCAGTTGATGGAAGTATTGAAAAGTACAAGGAAATATTTGTGTCTAGAGGATTCTCTTAGAAAGAGGGGATTGGTTATGAAGAGAATTTTTCTGTAGTAGCAAGGTACACTTCCATCAGAACCATCATGGATCTTGCTTCCATGAGGAAGTGGGATCTACACCAAATGGATGTAAGTATGGCATTCTTGAATGGTTTGATTGAGGAATAGGTTTACATCGAACAACCACAAGGATTTGAATTTGAAGATAGAGTGAATCATGTATGTAAGTTGAAAACAAATATGTATGGACTGAAACAAGCTCCTAGAGCTTGGTATGGAAGAATCGATAGCTTCTTGACAAGCTTGGGTTTTACTAAGAGTAAAGTCGACCCTAACCTTTACGTGAAGGTTATGGATGATGAACCTGTCATAGTATTATTGTATGTGGATGATATATTTCTTATATGAAATAAAAAATAGATCTCAGATTGCAAGAATAAGATATATAAATAATTCGAGATGAAAGATATTGGATTGATGCATTATTTCCTTGGGATGGAAGTGTGGAAGAGCACAAGAGGAATATTTTTGAACCTGGGAAAGTATGCTATGGAAATATTGAAAAGATTTGATATGTTGGATTGTAAATCCATGGCCACACCCAGGGACACTAACCTAAAGTTGTTATATGATGAATCATCAGATTTAGTGGACATGACTTAGTACATGAAGATTATTGGGTCATTGATGTATCTAGCGAATACAAGTCCAGATATATGGTTTGTTGTGAACACCCTAAGTCAGTTTATAGTTAAACCTAGACGGGTTCACCTAATAGCTGCAAAGCATGTGATGAGGTACCTAAAAGGTACAATAGACTTCGGACTATACTATGATAGATATCATGGCTACAAATTGTACAGATATACAAATTCAGATTGGGCATGAAGTCTCATAGACAGAAAGAGCACCTCAAATGGATGCTACTCTCTTGGATCCACCATGATCTCATGGTTTAGTAAGAAACAATTTAGTGTTTCTCTCAGCACGGCTGAAGAAGAATACATAGCAGCTTGCTTTACTAGTTGTGAAGAGATATGGATTCAAAAACTGATGTCAGGACTATTTGACATAGAGTTGGACACCACAGTGATTCTATGTGACAACCAGAGTTCTATAAACATGACAGAGAATATGGTGTTCCATGATAAATCAAAGCACTAGAAATGTGATATTTTTATATAACGGATATGGTACAAAAGGGAGCTATAAAACTCCATTATGTGAGTACTGATGAGAAATTTGTTGATGTGTTGACCAAGCCTCTATCTCGGGTGAAGTTTGAATACTTCATTGACAACCTTGGTGTAGTCCGAAAAGACTTTCCTCACAAGGAGGAACAATGGTGATATGGACCCTTCTCGAAAAGAAGGAACGAGTAGAATATATGGACTCTCCTCGAAAAATAAAAACATGTGGAAGATATAGACTCTCTTCAAAAAGGAAAAATAAGTCAAAGAAATGGATTCTCTTCAGAAAGGAGGAACAAGTCGAAGATATGGACTTTCCTCGGAAAGGATGAACATGTCGAAGATATGAACCCTCCTCAGACAACGAGGAGCAGGTTGATGATATAGATTCTCCCTGGAAAGGGGGACTGATGATGAAACTGTCATCAATGGAAATGATCCTCTCTTGAGGATGGTCTTGCGGTAAAATAACACTCTGCTCCCAAGAGTATTCCTTACTAGATAAGGATGGTCCTGCAGACGTTACTCTTACATGGAGAGTATATCTACATTCATATGTAGATGTCATAGAATAACACTCGCTTGTGAGTGTTCCTAGCCTTAATTCTAAGGATTCTCTAGATGAGTCCTCATGGACGTTAGATCTGCAGTAGCGGATGTTACTCTTGCATGGAGAGTGTAACTACATTTATATGTAGATTCCATAGAATAACACTCGCTTGGGAGTGGTCCTAGATTTAGTGCTAAGGATGATCTATGATGAGTCCTTGTAGACATTGTAGTCTAACACTCGCATGGAGTGGTCCTAGATATCGTGTTGAGGATGTCCTACAATGAGTCCTTATGGATGCCAGATATGTAGTGACATATGTTACTCTCGCATGGAGAGTGTACCATAGAATAACACTCGCATGCGAGTGGTCCTAGATTTACTGGTGAGGATGCTCTATGATGAGTCCTCGTAGGATTTATAGAATAACACTCGCTTGGGAGTGGTCCTAGATTTAGTGCTAAGGATGCCCTATGATGAGTCCTTACGGATGTCGTATTATAACACTTACATGGAGTGGTCCTAGCTATAGTGTTAAGGATTTCCTATGATGAGTCCTTTCAGACACCAAATCTATAGTGATAGATGTGACTCTTGCATGGAGAGTGTACCATAGAATAACACTCACTTGCGAGTGGTCCTAGATTTAGTGTTGAGGATTCCCTATGATGAGTCCTCGAGGACGCCATAGAATAACACTCGCTTGGGAGTGATCCTAGAATTAGTGTTGAGGATGATTTATGATTATTCCTTATGGATGATAGGTCCTGCATTCATGTGCAGACGATATATACATTCAGTCGTAGATGATTTAGCTGGTCGATATTATGGACCCTCCTCGTTAAGGGGGAGCAGGATGATGGAGGATTGCATTATAAGTTGTATTCTTTTCCTAAAGTGATAGGGATTGATCATCCCTCAAAGAGATCATGTGTTATATAGGTAGTGCTATGGAAAAGGACCAAGAAGATCGAATTGTTGTTCCAAAGGATCAAAAAGATTTAAGTGTTGCTGCAAAGGCTCAAGAAGATTGAAATTCTGCTTCAAAGGATCAAGAAGATCGAAGTGCTGTTACAAAGGATCAAGAAGATCGAAGTGGTGCTGCAAAGAATCGAGAAGATTGAAATGTTGTTGCAAAGGATCAAGTGATCATGTGCTGCAGAAGATGAAGAATCAGTGTTGAAGAAGTCAATGTACCAGTACTAAAAACATTGAAGAGTAACTGTTCCAATTACTATTTGTGAAAACTTCCTATGATGTATAGATGTATTACCTCAATACAGCCAAATATTCCCTCTCTCATTACTCCTATAGTTTATGATGATGTTGTTAGTGGAATACCCTTCTCATTAAGGGGGAGTGTTGAAATATGTAACTTCAAAGGATATTCTAAATGTATTTTACTGATGTACCCCAAGGGAGATGTTATTATTCCTCCGTCGAGATGTCACTATTGTAATTGGTCATCATAGAGTCATGAGGTAAAGCATCCATTGTAAGTCGGGTCATCAGTACCCTATAAATGAATATAATAAAATATTGTTTTGTGATTTCCTAGGTGAAGTCGACCTAGACAATTTAGTGGGGCTGACTTGATTAGGGTAAAAGTCAATTGACAAAAATAGTATAAATAGAGTGGTTGTGCTTCTCATTTGAACATAGACAGACCCACTTGTGTAGTGCATATGAGAGAGAGAGAGACATACCAACAAGGAGGTGGAATACCTGTTTTGGGATTTTATCTTATACATACAGAGGAATTTTTGTTAGGTTTTCTTCCCCTTAAGGGGTTCCTAAGATAAATTTGTGTATATCTTGTGATTGTGTTTCTTTTAGTGATTATGCATATGTTATTGTTGTGAATTTTTCATTAAACACTAATGATATCTAGTCTAGCATTTGAAATATTAACACCTTACACCTAGAATAATAGTATACCATTTAATTCACGTCACCATGCAATGTCACCCTCACTGTCACATATCTGACAATGACCTCTTTCCATTATGGAAACCATAGGGTACCCAATTTACAAATGAAAATTCCATCACAGATACCCATTCATTTTTTTCCATCGAATTTCTATACCATTAATTTTAATGTTAGAAGTATATAAACATAGTATTCAATTGTTTAAAATACCCATGTTAAATTTTGAATCATTTCTACCATGAAAGAATCTATACCATGACCATTAAATCCATGTGAAGAAATATTTCATCATATTACCTTAAGAAAACACATAGCTTAAATTACAACCATGGAATTCACACATAATTGAAAAAATTATATTTCTAAAGGATAATAGTCCCAAATTGGCTATAAGGAAAGGACATTCCACAAAGGGATTAGTGATTTTTCATGCTTTCTCTTTCTATGGTAGAGGCCACTCTCAATATGGGATTATCAATACAGAAGGGGTGAAGTCTCATTATTTCTTTACTTAGCCGATAAATCATCCTACATAACACAGGGAATATAAAATACTAAGACACATATCCAGTTCGAAATCCATTTTCCTTTGTTCCAATCCTTAGCACTCCTCCCTGATCATCTTGCTGTAGCACATGTCATCGAGGGATTCTCTGTGCTAGGAGATATCTAGTTCCAAACCACATATGTATATGTTCCAACCAACTAGTACTCATGACCCATCATCCTTCACAACATAAGGAATGGGACCCATTTCCTTGCTCAATAGTCCCTTAATTTATCTCCATCTCATTCTAGTGCTCCAACATAGGCTGGCTGGGGAGTCTATATGGCATGAATTCATGGGAGACAAAGAGCCAGAATAATGATAATGACTATCCATGTCTTTACCTATAAATTATACCTAGTATGAACCAAGGGGGGCTTACCATTAGACCCAACAATACAACAATTAAGGCTAGAGGGAGTATATATTAATTCCCTTGTAGTGTTACGTAGTAAGAGCTACAGGATTGAGTTTGTATTTAACAATGAGCATAGAGAATCTATGGTAAAGTATATAGGTTAGCTGGGAGGACATTCATAGCACATTAAATCTTTATGTCTACTGAAGTTTGAGAAGTAGAACATGTTCACAATGAACAAGTTGTAGCCCTATGAATTAATAATTTTCATAATAAATTCAAGTTAGGAGACATAGTCTAGATTCAATAACAAAGATCAGTATGCCATTGAACTTTAGGACTAAAATATACATCACAAGGAAGGGATGGGGAAGAAAGATCAGTATGCCATTTGCCCGATTACATTGATTAAGTAAAATTCAAAATGTGGTCAAATTTGTCAATTTAATCTTTCACGCATATAATGAATTCATTACCCAACTTACAATAGCGTCCTAAATTAAGTTAGAGATAGATTCTAAAACTACGGATGGGTAAAGTCTTTAATCATGATAAAAGTTCTTACAATTTTAAGGGAATGATGAGAATCCTATATAATGAAATCCATTAAATGTGAAGAGAATCAAGATTTTCTAGAAAGTTAGACGCAAACAAGTTAATTTTAATTTGTTTTTTACGTTTTCAGATGCATGGCACTAAATAATTATTTTTATGATGCATAAAACTATTTTATATTTATACATGTCACTATGCTATTGCGAGAAGTCCTTTTCCTAGGTAGCACTCTGCGGCAAAAGTCTATATTACACACGTTTAAAATCACATGTCTATCAAACATATCTTCGGAAAAGGATGACTGATCTACTCACATTATAAAATAGATAAATGACCTCTACTATATTTCCTATAATGATGGCTTGGCTAGGCCCTATGAGTTGGGGATGACTTATATACTCACAATATAATTGATCATATAGACTCTCTTCAATAAAAACATGTGGAAGATATAGACTCTCTTCAAAAAGGAAAAATAAGTCAAAGAAATGGATTCTCTTCAGAAAGGAGGAACAAGTCGAAGATATGGAATTTCCTCGGAAAGGATGAACATGTCAAAGATATGAACCCTCCTCAGACAATGGGGAGCAGGTTGATGATATAGATCTTCCCTGGAAAGGGGGACTGATGATGAAACTGTCATCAATGGCAATCATCCTCTCTTGAGGATGGTCTTGCGGTAAAATAACACTCTGCTCCCGAGAGTATTCCTTACTAGATAAGGATGGTCCTGCAGACGTTACTCTTACATGGAGAGTATATCTACATTCATATGTAGATGTTGTAGAATAACACTCGCTTGTGAGTGGTCCTAGCCTTAATTCTAAGGATTCTCTAAGATGAGTCCTCATGGACGTTAGATCTGCAGTAGCAGATGTTACTCTTGCATGGAGAGTGTAACTACATTTATATGTAAATTCCATAGAATAACACTCGCTTGGGAGTGGTCCTAGATTTAGTGCTAAGGATGATCTATGATGAGTCCTTGCAGACGTTGTAGTCTAACACTCGCATGGAGTGGTCCTAGATATAGTGTTGAGGATGTCCTACGATGAGTCCTTATGGATGCCAGATATGTAGTGACATATGTTACTCTCGCATGGAGAGTGTACCATAGAATAACACTCACTTGCGAGTGGTCCTAGATTTACTGGTGAGGATGCTCTACGACGAGTCCTCGCAGGATTTATAGAATAACACTCCCTTGGGAGTGGTCCTAGATTTAGTGCTAAGGATTCCCTATGATGAGTCCTTACGGATGTCATATTCTAACACTTACATGGAGTGGTCCTAGCTATAGTGCTAAGGATTTCCTATGATGAGTCCTTTCAGACACCAAATCTGCAGTGATAGATGTGACTCTCCCATGGAGAGTGTACCGTAGAATAACACTCACTTGCGAGTGGTCCTAGATTTAGTGTTGAGGGTTCTCTATGATGAGTCCCTGAGGATGCCATAGAATAACACTCGCTTGGGAGTGATCCTAGACTTAGTGTTGAGGATGATCAATGATGATTCCTTATGGATGATAGGTCCTGCATTCATGTGCGGACGATATCTACATTCAGTCATAGATGATTTAGCTGGTCGATATTATGGACCCTCCTCGTTAAGGGGGAGTAGGATGATGGAGGATTGCATCATAAGTTGGATTCTTGTCCTAAAGTGATAGGGATTGATCATCCCCCAAAGAGATCATGTGTTCTATACGTAGTGCTATGGAAAAGGACCAAGAAGATCGAATTGTTGTTCCAAAGGATAAAAAAGATCGAAGTGTTGCTGCAAAGGATCAAGAAGATTGAAATTTTGCTTCAAAGGATCAAGAAGATCGAAGTGCTGCTACACAGGATCAAGAAGATCGAAGTGCTGCTACACAGGATCAAGAAGATCGAAGTGCTACTGCAAAGAATCGAGAAGATCAAAATGTTGTTGCAAAGGATTAAGTGATCGTGTGCTGCAGAAGATGAAGACTCAGTGTTGAAGAAGTCAATGTTCCAGTACTGAAAACATTGAAGAGGAGCTGTTCCAGTTACTAATTATGAAAACTTCCTATGATGTATAGATGTATTACCTCAATACAGCTAAATATTCCCTCTCTCATTACTCCTATAGTTTATGATGATGTTGTTAGTAGAATACCCTTCTCGTTAAGGGGGAGTGTTGAAATATGTAACTTCAAAGGATATTCTATATGTATTTTACTGATGCACCCCAAGGGAGATGTTATTATTCCTCTATCGAGATGTCACTATTGTAATTGGTAATCATAGAGTCATGAGGTAAAGCATCCATTGTAAGTCGCGTCATCAGTACCCTATAAATGAATATAATAAAATATTGTTTTGTGATTTCCTAGGCGAAGTCAACCTAGACAGTTTAGTGGGGCTGACTTGATTAGGGTAAAAGTCAATTGACAAAAAGAGTATAAATAGAGTGGTTGTGCTTCTCATTTGAACACAGATAAACCAACTTGTGTAGTGCATATGAGAGAGAGAGACATACCAACAAGGAGGTGGAATACCTATTTTGGGATTTTATCTTATACATACAGAGGAATTTTTGTTAGGTTTTCTTCCGCTTAAGGGGTTCCTAAGATAAATTTGTGTATATCTTGTGATTCTGTTTCTTTCAGTGATTATGCATATGCTACTATTGTGAATTTTTCATTAAACACTAATGATATCTAGTCTAGCATTTGAAATATTAACACCTTACACCTAGAATAATAGTATACCATTTAATTCATGTCACCATGCAATGTCACCCTCACTATCACATACCTGACAATGACCTATTTCCATTATGGAAACCATAGGGTACCCAATTTACAAATGAAAATTCCATCACAGATACCCATTTATTTTTTTCCATCAAATTGCTATACCATTAATTTTAATGTCAGAATTATATAAACATAGTAGTCAATTGTTTAACATACCCATGTTAAATTTTGAATCATTTCTACCATGAAAGAATCTATACCATGACCATTAAATCCATGTGAAGAAATATTTCATCATAGTACCTTAAGAAAAGACATAGCTTAAATTACAACCATGGAATTCACACATAATTGAAAAAATTATATTTCTAAAGGATAATAGTCCCAAATTGGCTATAAGGAAAGGACATTCCGCAAAGGGATTAGTGATTTTTCATACTTTCTCTTTCTATGGTAGAGGCCACTCTCAAGATGGGATTATCAATACACAAGGGGTGAAGTCTCATTATTTCTTTACTTAGCTGATAAATCATCCTACATAACACAGGGAATATAAAATACTAAGACACATATCCAGTTCGAAATCCATTTTCCTTTGTTCCAATCCTTAGCACTCCTCCCTAATCATCTTGCTGTAGCACATGTCATCGAGGGATTCTCTGTGCTAGGAGATATCTAGTTCCAAACCACATATGTATATGTTCCAACCAACTAGTACTCATGACCCATCATCCTTCACAACATAAGGAATGGGACCCATTTCCTTGCTCAATAGTCCCTTAATCTATCTCCATCTCATTCTAGCGCTCCAACATAGGCTGGTTGGGGAGTCTATATGGCATGAATTCATGAGAGACAAAGAGCCAGAATAATGATAATGACTATCCATGTCTTTACCTATAAATTGTACCTAGTGTGAACCAAGGGGGGCTTACCATTAGACCCAACAATGCAACAATTAAGGCTAGAGGGAGTATATATTAATTCCCTTGTAGTGTTACATAGTAAGAGCTACAGGATTGAGTTTGTATTTAACAATGAGTAAAGAGAATCTATGGTAAAGTATATAGGTTAGCTAGGAGGACATTCATAGCACATTAAATCTTTATGTCTATTGAAGTTTGAGAAGTAGAATATGTTCACAATGAACAAGTTGTAGCCCTATGAATTAATAATTTTCATAATAAATTCAAGTTAGGAGACATAGTCTAGATTCAATAACAAAGATCAATATGTCATTGAACTTTAGGACTAAAATATACATCATAAGGAAGAGATGGGGAAGAAAAAGGGAAAAAAATTGAGAATCGGGTATGATTAAGCCAACAAGAATAATGGAAGAATAAGGGCCAATAGAAATTGCATGTAGGACAAACTACCATTACACATGGAAAATCTAAAAAGGGAGTGCAAGATTCCCATGAAACATAAGTTGTAGTACATGACAACACAACCAAGGCACAATAGAAATTGACTTTATGCTTTGAGGTAGTACTATCAATAGAAGCCGTCAAGGTGGATGAGTACCCCTACAGAATAATTAGCTAAGAGATCCTTTGGTAGGTAGAAGAATCTAGGGAAGCATTATTAAAGTCACGAAAGGAGGGAGAGAAAGAATATGGTGGAGAAAGAATACTGAGGAGCTCTTGTAATAAAAGTAGAGGTCAAAGTGAAAAGAAAAATAATTTCCTTATTGGTAGAACCAATGAACATTGTAGTAAACCCTTAGCTTGAGTGACTAGAACAACTACACCTCAAGTGCCAAATTTTATGGGTATAATGCTAGGAGCATAAAGAGATTGTAATTTAGCCACATAATTGGATTTATGTTCAACGGAAACATTATGCAAGGAATACAACCAAGCCTATGTAAAAGTGGTTAACATGCATGGCACTAAATAATTGTTTTTATGATGCATAAAACTATTTTATATTTATACATGTCACTATGCTATTGCGAGAAGTCCTTTTCCTAGGTAGCACTCTGCGGCAAAAGTCTATATTACACACACGTTTAAAATCACATGTCTATCAAACATATCTTCGGAAAAGGATGACTGATCTACTCACATTATAAAATAGATAAATGACATCTACTATATTTCCTATAATGATGGCTTGGCTAGGCCCTATGAGTTGGGGATGACTTATATACTCACAATATAATTGATCATATTATACGTAGGGGCGATAAAGCATTGAGTCACATCAGAAATTTAAAAAAATTATATTGTTGGGTGTCACCTTTATCTTTAAATTATTTTAAAGATTTTTGGTATTCATGTTTATGACATAATGTAAATCAATTTAAAGTTAGACAAAATCAACTTTCAAAGTACACTTAATAAATACGAACTTAAAATTGATGTTTTATTTTATTTTTTATTAATGGGATAAGTATATGTGTTATGAAAATATTAATATTTATTTTAATTAGTTAAATTTTTTGGGGGTTCATTATTACGGTATAGGTTAATGTACTATGTTTGATGTCCATCAATAAAGTTTTTTTAATTTTCTAGTTGATTTTTTTTTTAATGTATGTATAAGTTTAAGTATCATTTTTTAAAGATTGTGTTAAGTTAGCATTGCATTTGTTTCAAAATTATGATGTTGAAAAACATAAAATATATGGTATTTTTCTATTTGTTGTATTTGTGTTGTTATTACAATATGTTGTGTTTAATGTGTATTGAGCAGGTTTAACTAATGTATCAATTGAATTTATCATGTATTCAAAAGCATTATTTTGTATTGTTTTATGTCAATGTGACATCTAATTCATAAAAAAATAGCATCATTTTAATGTAGTAATGTGATATGCAATGTGAGTGTTGTCATATTTGTACACAATTCCAACACCATTCTTTTAGGGAGTTCTAACTAATTATTAACAAGAGTGACGTCTATAAACTTGATGTGAAGAATCAAAAGTAACTATGAAAGGAACAAGTGAAAAATCATGAGCTAACAATGAAATTGAGGAAGGGGAGAGAAAACAAATAAACTATGCAAGGGAATATTCTTGTGTTGAAAAACTATGATTTGTTTAAAGGAATCTTTTTGAATTCTCACTTTCATATAAGTGATCATTTGAGATCAAAAAATAAGTTCTCACGGTGGTGAGAGTTATCAAATACACTCCACTCGTGCATTCTTAATACATATAAGAAATCATTTCATTTTCAGGTGTGGATGAAGCACTATCTATTTTACCAGTTTCTTTCAAAGTGATGTTTCATAATTGTGTTAAATGGTCTATCTGATATTAAAACGTTTTTCATTCTATTATGGAGTAAACAACCAAACTTTGAGGCCTAATTTCATCTTTGTAGAAACATATATTACCCTATTTATCTATGTTAATTGGCATTGATTGATGCAAGTCCAATTATGAGCATATAGAGATAGTAAAAGATTCCGTACCCGAATCTTTGTTTTTGACTTCAAATAGATGAGAGTGAGAATATCATATAGATTTGACAAACATATGTTACATTGCTTTGAGTCAAATGTATTTCCAATTGTTAAAGATGCAAGCATTTACACAAATTGGAAAGAGTTTAACACTATTGTTGAGGGTGTTAAATCTAAATTGGATGAAAAGGGTTTTAGTTTGGTGGATTCTATATTGTTGTGGCTAGTGGGTGTTAGTTTGGTAGATTTTTTTTAAAATAATGCTAAAAGTGTTTTGTGAAGATGCATATCTTTATAATTCAAGAACTATTCATGTATTAAATAGTTATTATTCTTAACATGGCATACTTAATATTTTAATTAATGGGTATCTATAATTGAGTAATTAAGAAATCATATGTTGTGTATGATTTATCACGAACAAGTGCAAAAAACACTTACTAAGGGGTTGTGGAATATTTAGTAGCAGATCATAATTGAAAATATATTAAATCTAATATATACTCTAATACAAGCATGCAAACATAAATCAGAAAAGCTAGTGTTTAAAAGAAGATGAACCATTTAAAAGAATATGATTCTATCATTACAAAATTAATAGTGTTATAGAAGAACACCTTGATACCATTTGTTGAAGGTGAAGAGCCTCCACAATTGATTCAAGGGAAGGCTCATGTGTATCCTTTGCAACCCAATCATGCTTAGTGTCAAATGGGAATTCACTTGATGGTGAAAGTTGAAAGGAAGATGAGTCTTCTTTGATTCTCTCTAGTGAAATTCCAACATTACAACAACACTTTTAGTGTAGGGAGGAATGGAAGTGAAATGGTGACCATGGGGGCTTCTTTCATAAGAGCAAGCGTGGAAAAATATGAGATCTAGATCCAATGTGTAGAACAAATTCTCTACTATGAGTTAATAATTTGTTTCCTTCAGTACTAATTATTTCTTCTATGCAACGATAAAGTTAGGTGGGGCTACTGTTGTACTAAAGAACTAAGAAATCGATGCAAAAAATCATTAACGATATGCACTATGGATAAGTATGCATTCGGTAGGTTTTCATTTGAATTTCCTTCATATTCCCTTGTTGATATGCATGGCATACGGTCAGGTCTTGAATTTAATTTTCCTAGTTGCAGGACCATTTAAAAATCAAATTCTTGATATAATAACAACCATTTTCATATCCCCCCAACACTGGATTATTGAATATATATTGCATTGTATATTGATCCATGTATAGATTAAAGTGTGCTCCCAGTAGATAATAAATATACGTTTGCATCACATAAACCATTACCAGCTCTTCACGTTCTGTAGTAGTGTAATTAGGTCTAAGTCAGATTAGTGGCCTAGTGGGGTTGTCCCTAGTGCGTTGGTACACTTAGGGGTTTTTGTGTCACTTATGTATATCCTACTAAGAAAGCATATGTGACTTCTCATTTTTGTATTGTACATGTTTTGGACATGCAACTGATCAATTTATATATATATTTTTTGATGCACGTGGATGCGCTTTTATGGTTTTATTATGTGAGTCTTTTTATTATGCTGTGGAATGCAAATGTCTATGTGATGTATTATTACATTGTGCGTGTATTTTTTAGACATGATTATTCATGATGTTATGGTTGTATATTTCCTATATGCAGTTGTGGATGTGCCAATTTAGAATATCGTTAGCCATTTGTTCTGCGACACTATTGAGGTTTCTGGGAACATGTGTGAATGTGATGGATTCAAATGTTCTAACCATCGGTTTAGTGCGCAGGTACTTTCTAAAGAGGCAGGGATCGTGAACTCAATAGTGGTTGTTCAATTGAGAAACAAGCAGCTGGGAGTCTACAAAGACATTGAGATGGTGAATGTCTAAGTGGAGAGCGATGGCCAAGAGGCCATTGACGCCATCATATTCAGCTTGGTTGTTGGTTGCAGTGCCCATTGATATTCCATCGATGTGGATCAACTTGTGCGAGGGGGAGTAGATTACCCATGCAGCCGAGGAGAGGTTCGGAGACCATCTGCTTGCTCCATCTGTGAATCCCATATACCAATATGAGGTGTGCTCCATTTGAAGCAATGAGAGGAAACGCTACATAAGACTCAATTTGGAAAAAATGTGTAAAACAAAAAATAGAAAGACTATAATACAAGTTGGAACAGTGTCACTCAAAGGGGTGACGTTAGAGGGAAAGTCGTTTGGACTTTCCGAGGATCAGCAGTCATTACTTTGTGTGACACGATGAATCCTTGGAGATGGTCCGTGGGGACACACAAAACACACTTGAATGGGTTCAAGCAGATTCTACATTGGCAACATCACATGAGGACTTGTCGCAAGTCATCTATGTGTTGTGTGTGCTTTTACGACCGCGCAATGAGGTTGTCAAAACAAACCAACATGATCTGAACGAGATCATGAAAGCAGTGTGTCATGGCATGCTAGAAGGTGGCTCAATCATTTTTCAGGCCAAAGGGCATGACTTGATAAGCGAATGTGCCCCATGGGGTTTTGAATGTCATCTTATAACGGTCTTCTTTCCGGATTTGGAGTTGGTTATATCTGGAAAAACCATCCATGAAGGAAAATACTTCATGTCCGACGCATGCGTCGATGATCTGGTCGATGAAAGGTGTGGGGAAGTTGTCTTTGGGACATGTCCCATTGAGGTCACGGAATTCTATGCAAACGCAAATGGTACCCTTTTTTTATTCATGGGAACAGGATTGGAATCCCAAGTGGTGTATGCAATGGGATAAATGAAGTCGGTTGTGCGCAGCTTCTCTATCTCAAAAGTATTCTAGGGTGGTCAGAGCTTCAAGTATCTTCTCATCATTACTGAAGAAATGAAGAGACAGGTCCTATGGACTGTCAGCGGAGGAGGAGATGAGCGGATCGGTGGAACTGGACATCATGTAAATGGACATGGTGTCTGAAGAAGGAGGTGGTGGGTGAACTTATTTGATAAATGTGATCTTAGACTCAAGGGAATGGTGACGGAGGTCAGCGAGAACCATTCAAAATTTGGGAAAATATTGGCAATGGTTGGAGTAATGTCCATACAAGCCACAAAGGGCCCAAGCATTCCTTAATGCCTTGTTCTTGACTACTGGCGCGATTGGGAGTTCAACCACGGGGATGCTTTTGTTTGTATCCATGGCATCTAGATGCGCATGGACCACTGGGATTTCAGGGCAATTTTGAGTTGGATGGCCATGTTGCTCGCAGACGGCGCAAGGTGGGACTTGTTGTGGCTCGGTGATAGCTTTGGTGTTCTTGCCCCTAGCCATTTTGGGTTGGGGTGGTGCAGGTGTGGGTGCAGTGGTTGGCTTGTGCAAACCAGGTGGAGGGTGCTACTCAACTGCAATAGGTTGCACCAAGGTTAAAACAACCTGGGGCATTGCTAGTTTAGTTGGTGGATCAAGATACCACACCAAAATTCCCAGTGTAAATTTGGGTAGGCTTAAGGTGGCCATTACCGGTTTTCTCTTGACACCAGGTGGGGGGAAGAGGAAGGGAATCGTATGGACTGTGGATGAACCCAAATTACTCCCTGACGGTTGCATGTGGGGATGTGGTTGTGGTTGTGGCTTGATGTGCCGCGTTGGTGGCCTGTTGGGCCTTGTTTTGAATGGCCTTCTTAGCATGAGCCATAAGGGGACACTCAAATGTGTAATTCCCATAAACATCACAGAGTGTGCACAGTTGGTTTGTGCGCAACAGAGCATTGCGTCTTGGTGCATTCTGTCGTGGGGGGTTTTGGGTTGGTCGATTTGCCGCGACATTGTTGGGAGGGTTCGGTTATTGACCGCCTCCTTGCGGTTGGTTATTTCCTTGGTTGTGGGGCCGGTTATTTCGAGCTTTCCCTTGATGATTGTTGGGGGTAGGCTGGTTGGGACGGTTTTGTTGTGCGAACACTTGTCCCAACGGAGTGAGTGGAGCGAGGGCGGGGCCTTGAACTAGTTGCACTGGTGGTGCATAGTAGATTTTTGGGGGTGGTGATGCCACAAATGTGGGAATTTTCCCCACATACTGCTGTGTTGGCCAAGCCATGGCCTGAGCCTGCTGTGGTGGCCCAGGCTGTGTGTAGGAAGTTGTTGCTCCAGACTGAGACATCATTCTTGTGTAGTCCAGAGCTTGGTTCTGGTAAGCAACGCAAGCAGTGTTGCTTGGTTGTGGTGTAATGGCAGGTGGTATCAGTCGAGGCTATGGCTATTGGGAGACCAATCCTATGATGCCGTTAGCAGCATGGGATGCCCTCGGTGCGTCGCAGTAGGAGGTACTCGGATGGGGAGCATATGGAATGATAGTGTATAGGTATCTAGACTGAGCATAGATAAGGTCAAATTGTTGGGCCTTTAGTATGGCCTCTTCTTCGAATTGGGGACGTTCAGATGTGACGTCCTTTGCTATGGGCCGAAGCAAGGTCTTAAGGAACCAATCCAAGAAGATCATGTCGTCAAGTTGGATTTTACATAAGCTACGGCATCACCGCCACTCATGGATATGGTCAGTTATGTGAGTGGCAGTGCTTTGACAGCAGGATAGTAGGATCTCCACCCCTTTGTCATATCTGATAGGGAGTTGGAAATACTGTAGGAACATGAAGGCTAGGGAGTTGAAGTCTGGGTACTTGGATTTTGGTAGCTCAATGTACCATTTGGCCGTGGAACCTGTAAGGGTACGTTGGAATAGTCTCATCCTGATGGAGTTGTCTACGATGTTGTTAGATGAGCACCATAGATGGAATTTCATTATGTGGATTTGGGGACATTCCCCTGCTTTGCCTTCAAACTTGGGGATGGCTGGTGGCAACTTAGTTGGCATTGGAGGCCAAAAAGATTGATGGCATATGGGGTCATTTGTTAATCTAGCCAAATTAGGCAAGTTAAGATGAGCCATGAAGGGTATATTTGACCCCAAGTTGATGTGGGATGGGGCTGCGATGGTGGTAGGGTTTGCAGGTGCATAATGCATCTGCATAGCTAGGGGTGCTTGCGGTGGTACCATTGCGAATAGGCCAATGCCCCCAAATGTTGTGGGTGGGATAGTATGAGTGGCAGGGACATTTCCCCCATGTATGACAGTATGGGAAATGTAAGTGGATGGTCCACTACCCCCCCATGTGGTAGGAGGGGTAGTGTGTGTGGAGGGGCCACTCCCCCCATGTGTTGCAAGTGGGCCAGCTTAGCTGGTCACTATGGGTGGTGGGAGCTGACTAATGACAGTCTACATGACTCTACTTGGGCAACTTGCTAGGTTGTGGGTGACAGGTTGTGATGTGGACATGGGTCCACTTGCTAAGGTTAAGCTGGAAAATGGATCCGGGTTGGCACTAGCCATGGGGCTTGATGGTGCAGTATGGAGGTCTGGTTTAGAATGATATGGGTCTGAATCAGAATCAGAGGCTGTGTGGCCTTTTGATGGTGTGGGAGATCACTGAGAGTGGCTTTGACGGTGTCGATTGAGTGTTCCAAATGGTGTTGGTTCACCTCTTAGGTGTGAGGAAGAGCATGGAGGATCAATTGTGTTATATTTTATGCCTAAAACTTGGTGGGAATGATGTTTGGACCCCAGTTTCAGTAGCTTCCTATTGGCTGCAGGTGGTCACTCGTACACCAATACTGCCAAGAGAAAGTGCTTGGCTTTTTCTTCATAGGCGTTTCTACTCAATTGGAAGGGGTCATTGCCCATTTCGCTTGGCAATTCCTCTCAGCGGCCAACTACTTTGGGGTTCCTGTGGTACTCCTCATAATGAGTTTTTGGGCAGAGCCCAAGTACTTCCCATAGTTGAAGCAATTAGGGACTTATGTCCTCAAATACTGTAGAGTTGTTTGTACTTAGTGTAAATTGGTAAATTTTAAGGCTCACTTAGGATCATGAATTGAGTTGGGTTAATTAGTTAGTATGGTGTATTTGTTTGTTTGTTTTTATGGTATTTGGTTGTTGTAAATGGTTTATGAATTCATCATGGTAGAGTTCATTTCATTATGTTTATGTATGCAAGCATTGAATAATCAGAAATTATGAAAAAATACAGTGATTAACCCTGAACGTTTGCTGGCCTAACTAGATGTCTACCTCACACTGATATTTCTCTTCAACCAAGAGAAGGTGCTGGGCTCTCAACACAATGGGACTAATCCCATCTGTACATCCTCAGGTCACCTCCCGGATGCTAGGTTGGTCAACAGGGAGGACACTTAGCGTCGTGAGAAGCCCTCCTTATCTACCCCCTCTACCTTCCAGGTCACCTGGTTTTAATGGTTTGCAACAATATAGTGGAGTGCCTAGATCTATATGAGCTTTCCCTTTGTCGTATCCTAAAATACCTCGGAGGGTGATGACTGGGTAGAGGAGGAAGGGGAAGCAAGATGGTAAATTTTAGGTTGATTTTAGTTAGGTTAGGTTCATTTGATTAAGCCATTAACATTTACCTGGGATTTACACATTGTTTATGAAAGAAATTGCAGAAAATGAAAACAAAAACTGAAATTGGCTTGCAGTGCTGGATAGAGGCGGCTGAGCCACACTGACAGTCCTATAAAACTGAAATTTAAGTGTTATTAAACTAAAATTGAAGTTCTGTTTGACAGGCCGCACATTTCTGATCAAATCTAGCGAGGGGGGCACGAGATGTTTTCAGAAACCGATGAGGGGGTCATACAGAATGCAGAAACAGTCATCGACTGAGTTTTTGGGTTGAAGTCACACTTATCAGGGGATTAAGTGTGCTCTAGGCGCACCTATTTTCCCATTAAGTGTGCCCCAGTCTCACTTTTGGTCCCGATAAGAGTGCCCTGCTCCAGATTTGGGGTTTTTGTGAGACAGAGTTAGATCTGGTTGATAGTAACTTGTGCTATGGCCAATCTGACTTGATTTTGCCTAGAAGAGGCTTCGGCAGTACTGAAAACAGGAAATAAACTAAATTTAAGATGGATTTAACAAAAAAAATTTTAAACTAGGGAAAAAAATTTAAAAACTTGGAAATTAAAAATTTGTGGAAATTGAACCCAGTGATAGATTAATTTTACTCACAACAATTAACAATTGATCATGCAAAATCACTCACAAAAGAGACTGAAATTGGAGCTGAACACTAAACTGTATTAACTCAGTGTACAATAGCCAACCCTATAACATAATAGGTTTCTGAATAAATAAAATACATCAGGGATTCAAATGCATGAGGAGCAATTTGAATCTATCATAAAGCAGGCTTACTAAAATTAAGCAAATCCCCCATAGGTGTAAAAAGTTGATCCCAAATCTGTCATGGAGCTCATGAATTAGAAAAATGGCTTAGGAAAGCTAAAGAGTGATGGAATGACAACTCGTACATGCTTTTCCAAGGAGAAAAGAGTGGAGGATGTAGAGGACAAAAAACTAGTTCACCTCACCTAGTCAAACTTTCCCTATTGCCTTAAAACACTGAAAAAGCAGGCAATAAAGCAGAAAAAACAGAAGGGCGCCTAGGAGACCAGGAATAAAGAAAAAATGATTCCTTGAGGTTTCCCAAGTGCTACATGGGTCAAATTAGGCAATTTGGAACACTATGGATAGGTAATTGACAACTTGGATAAGGTGGGACACATGAACTAGGAAGATAAGACAAAAATAATTAAATTAATGTCTAAGGTAGTAAACTATGGGTTGATTATTCTAACACCCCCCCTTAAGCCTGACTTATGAGTAATATATCAGAAAATTATAGGTCCTAGCAACAAGGATTAGTCACCCTTTTACATACTGCATGTCCATACAACCAAGGAAAGAGGAAAAACCAACTTGGGAAAATCCTCCCTTAAACATGGACTGTAAAACAAAATTTGGAAATCTTGTCTTCACTCATGCTTCACAGCATGATCAGCAATCCCCGGCAGTGATTTGAGATTGCTTAAGGTCTTCTCACAAAATGATTTTGTGAAGATATCAGCTACTTGTTTTGAAGATGAACAGAAGAGTAGGTGAATGGTGCCATCATGCACAAGCTCTCTGATGTAGTGCATATGGATCTCAATGTGTTTGGTTCTCTGCTTCTGAACTGGATCTTTGTAGATTCGAATGTTACTCTGGTTATCACAGTAGATGTTATTTGAGTACTCTTATTCGAAGCCACACTCTCCAATTAATCCCTGCAACCATAAACATTGAGTTGTTGCATTAACAACTCCTTTATACTCTGCTTCTGTAGATGAGAGTGAAATGGCACTCTATTTCTTGCTTGACTAGCTGATTGGCCCTTCTGCAAGCATGAACACATATCCTGATGTGGAATTTCTATCTATGCTATCACCTGCCCAATCACTGTCGGTAAATCCAATCAAATCAAGATCAGATTTTGCTTTATAGAAGATCCCATGTGTCCTTGTTCCCTGAACAAAGTTAAGGATCCTTTTGGCTGCTTTCCAATGGATCTCATGAGGTTGATCCATGTATCTAGAAGCCACACTTACTGCATAAGAAAGATCCGGTCTAGTATGTGTCAGATACAATAAACATCCAATCAATTTCCTATACAGTGTATTCTTTACCATAGGTGAAGAATCGGCTTCTTCCAGCTTCACTCCTGAAAGGAAAGGAGTTTTGCTTGCTTTGTAATCCTTCATTCTGAATTTTTTTAGCAAGTCCAAGGAATATTTGTATTGGTGCACCTTGATTCCAGCTTTGGTTTGAGCAATCTCAAGCCCCAAAAATTGACTTAAGAGACCCAAATCCATCATGGAGAAGGCTTGGTTCATAGCACCCTTTAAGGAAGCAATCTCATCCTTTGAGCTTCCTGTAATGAGGAGGTCATCAACATATAACACAATGATCATTAATGAACCATTAACTAACTTCAAATAGACATTTGGATCTGATTTGCACTGAAAAAAATTCAGTGATAGCAAGAAGCTATCGATCTTGGCATACGAAGCCCTGGGGGCTTGCTTTAGCCCATACAATGACTTTCTCAACCTGCACACAAGAGAAGGGTTAGTAGCAAAACCTTGAGGATTCTGCATATACATCTCTTCAATGATATCTCCATTCAGGAAGGCACATTTTACATCCATGTGATGTACCTCCCATTGCCTTGAGGCCGCAATGGCTAAGGCTAGCCTGATGGCATCCATCTTTTCCACTGGGGCAAAGGTCTCATTGTAATCTATGCCATGAACTTGTGAGTAGCCCTTGGATACCAATCTAGACTTGTACTTTAGTGGTGAACCATCAGCAACAAATTTGGTCTTATAGACCCACTTACACTGGACTAACTTTCTCCCCGGGGGAAGATCCACTAGCTTCCATGTGTTGCTCTTCTGGAGTGAGATGAACTCCTCCTTCATGGATTTTTTCCATATTGGATCTCCTACTACTTCTTCATATGTTTGAGGATCAGAACCCACCATCAAATAGCATTTTTCAGCAAACATAGGATCCTTCATGCACAGACCACTCTCAAATTGAGATCTAGTCCTCCTTGGGTCATTGGGATCCCCAGCTAGCTCTTTTGCTGCATGTAGTGTATTGGCTACCAATTTTGGCCTTTTAGGGATGTTAGGGTCTACAATAAACTCATATCCATCAGACAAATCAGAATCAGCATGTTCAACAAACTCTTTACTTACTTCCTGAGGTTCAGGTGGAGAAGAGGCTTCTCCAACTTCCACTACTACAAGGGGTTCTTCTTCAAACTGAACACACCTTTCGATGAAGGATTTGTTTGTGCTCAAATTTATCATTTTGTACCCTTTTGAATCTTCAGATTATCCAACAAAAAGACACTCTTGGCTTTGGGGCTGCAAAGCCTTCCTCTTCTCTGTTGGAATTCTAGCCCAAGCCTTTGAGCCAAAAATCCTGAAATGGGTCACATCTGGCTTGTGCCCACTCCATGCTTCGAAGGGAGTCATACCATAAAGCTGTTTATGAGGAACCCTATTATGAATATAGGATGCATAGTTGATAGCTTCAGCCCAGTGCTTTGGTGGCAAAGTTTTGGCCTCCATCATGCATGTTGCCATCTCCTTCAGTGATCTATTCTTCCTCTCAGAAACACCATTTTGCTGTGGTGTGTAAGGGATAGAATGCTGCATATGAATACCTGCATCTGCACAATAATTAATAAACTCAGACTTGACATACTCACCACCATTGTCAGATCTGAGGACCTTGAGTTTCCTCCCAGACTTGTTTTCAGCCAAATCCTTAAAGACTTTGAATAGGCCAAAAACTTTAGACTTGTGTTTCAGGAAGTAAACCCAACAATACCTGGAAAAGTCATCAATGAAAGTCAATACATATTTGGCCCGACTCATGAACATATGAGGAAATGGGCCAGCAACATCACTGTGGATCAGCTCGAGGGGTGTAGAGGTTCTCTCATGACTAGCTCTCTCAAATTTATGCTCTGGGTGTTTTCCTAGGATACAACCTTGGCAGACTCCTTTGGAAACTTTTATCTTGGGAAATCCTATGACCATCTATTTTTCACTAAGATCAGAAAGATACTTGTAATTTAGGTGGCCAAATCTTTCATGCCAAAGATTGCTAGCCTCATTAGCATGAATCAGAAGAGCAGAGGGGTTTGAGTAAGGTAGGAAGTGTGAGAACATGTATACCTTTTGAGCATGATTTGCAACTCCTTTTGCAATGACTCTACCACTTGAGATATCTATGATCTCAACTTCATCAGGGGAGAATATGACTTTCTTAGGAGACCCAGTGTGGGTCATCTGGTACACTGACAAGAGGTTGGAGGCAAGACAAGGCACATACAAGACATTGCTGAACTGACCATGATCAATATCAATCCTCCCTTTGCCCAAAATTTCAGTGAGAGAGTCATCTCCCAGTACTATAGGTGGTCCTTTCGACATGTCAAGTGAGGAGAAGGCCTCCTTGGTCGAAACCATGTGTCTTGAAGCTCCAGAATCAATGATAAAACTGGGTGAGCTTGATGTGCTAGCAACCAATGCATGAACTCTCTCTTTGTCATCTGAACTTGATCCTCCTTCTCTCTTCTTTGAGTTGTCTGGAAGGGAGATGCCATTCTTCTCCAGGAGTTGGGTTAGCATGTCTATTTGCTTCTTCATACAAGAGCTTTCAGTGTGATTGCCTTTATTGCAGTATGCGCACTTGCTCATTTCACCTTTGTTTTTCTTCATCTGGTAGTTCTTCTTGGAACCTTGTGGCTCCTCCAGAGAATGTTTCTTTTCTCTCTTTTGCTTAGTTGGATTTTCAGCTTTATTTTTTCTTTTTGAATCCACCTTCGAATCTCCAGTAATTAGAGCTTGATATTTGGATGGTTTGATGGTGCCCATCATCACCAGCTTATCCTGTTCTTGTGTGAGAGATTCCATGAAATCTGCAAGGCTAGGCATCTTCCAGGTTCGAGCTGTCAGTTTTGTGGCATAGAAGATCGAAACAAAAACTGAATAGTCAGGGCCTAGCTTCGAGAGAATGTCCAGGACGAGCTGATCATCCTTCTTTTCGATCCCACACTGTTTCAGCTGCAAAACAAGTGCTTAGAACTTGGAGAAATATAGCTGCAGGGATTCAAAGCTATTTGGACTCAGAGAAATCAGCTCATTTTCGATTTGATGTCCCCTCATATCATCTGTGTTTCCAAAAAGATCAGTAATCTTCTCCCATACTTCATTCGGTGATGTCAATCCATCAAGATGGAAAAGGAGGTCCCTGGAAATACTCAGACACAGGAGACCATAGGCCTCATCCCTCCTGTTGTGCGATTTTATCTTCTTTGTAGCTGCATTGGGCTCTGCTTCTGTTGCCATAGTCACCCTGTAGAGGCCTTTCACTCTCAATAGTATCTCCATCTCTGCTTTCCATTCAAATAAATTGAAGGGAGTCAAGATGGTTTTCTATGATTGATCCATAGCTGAGAAAATCTGTCCCGGCTGTCAGTAGAAGGCTCCTAGTCACTGATGTCGAACCTGCAAAACAATTTTGAAGGAGAGAAATTGATCTACAATGGATCTGATACCATGTGGAAATTGAACCCAGTGATAGATTAATTTTACTCACAACGATTAACAATTGATCATGCAAAATCACTCACAAAAGAGACTGAAATTGGAGCTGAACACTAAATTGTATTAACTCAGTGTACAATAGCCAACCTTGTAAAATAATAGGTTGCTGAATAATTGAAATACATCAGGGATTCGAATGCATGAGGAGCAATTTGAATCTAGCATAAAGCAGGCTTACTAAAATTAAGCAAATCCCCCATAGGTGTAAAAAGTTGATCCCAAATATGTCATGGAGTTCACGAATTAGAAAAATGGCTTAGGAAAGATAAAGAGTGATGGAATGAAAACTCATACATTCTTTTCCAAGGAGAAAAGAGTGGAGGATGTAGAGGACAAAAAACTAGTTCACCTCACCTAGTCAAACTTTCCCTATTGCCTTAAAACACTGAAAAAGCAGGCAATAAAGCAAAAAAAGCAGAAGGGCACTTAGGAGACCAGGAATAAAGTAGAATTGATTCCTTGAGGTTTCCCAAGCACTACATGGGTCAAATTAGGCAAGTTGGACCACTATGGATAGGTAATTGACAACTTGCACAAGGTGGGACACATGAACTAGTCAAATAAGACAAAAATAATTAAATTAATGTCTAAGGTAGTAAACTATGGGTTGATTATTCTAACAAAATTTGGACCAGGGATCCTGTGGAATCGACCTAGTATGGTTTCCAATTCTGTAGCAAGGATTTCTCCCTACTACAGGGGTAGGAATGGCTCCCTTCTGTCTAAAGGACAGAAGGGTAGGTTCCTACTAGTGGGTAAATGTAGAAAATAAAACGTAAGGTAAATAAACAAAAAAGTAAACTAAGCTAAGAACAGAAAGGAGATAGAAGTAATGATGAACCCCTTTGCACACAAGGGTTAGGGTTCTGCCTCCAAAGACCTGCAAATAAATCCTAAGCTACAATAGATTGAAACATCTGCAAAACAATGTTAGATCTAAAACCTGCAAATGAAATAAGGGTTAGAAAGCAAAGAAAACTAAGAAACTAAGAAACAAAACATGAAATATGGTTATACCTTCTCTTGGGTGGAAACGGGCCACCATGCCCTAGCTTGTGGAAGGACCTCTCTTGGTTGAGGGAGCAATGGCTCAATGGAAATGGAGGAGAGGGAGTGTGGGTGGCTTGAGAGGCAAAGGTCTCAAGGCATCCACGGGAAGCATAACAATATGAAAGGGATAATTTGTTTGAGAGTGACCCCCCACCCTCCTTTTATAGATTTTTCAAGGGGTTTTAGGGTTTTAAGTCCTTGGTCAAGGCTTTAGCCCCTTTTTTGGGCTTTTATCCCCTTTCACCCTAACTTTAGCTCCTTTTAGGGTCTTAGCCCCTTTTGGGGGGTTTTAGCTCATAAGAGACTATTTTGGGCTCCTTTTTGGGTTTTTTAAGCCCTTTTCTTCATCCTTTAGCTATTTTGAGGGTGTGGGGGTCTAATGGAGTGATATGAGGGTCGTGAGATTTTGTCCTTGTGTGGTGTAGGACATTGAGAGTTGAGTGAGGGATTTTTGGGTTAACACCAAGGGTGTAGTATTCATAGATCAATGACACGGGGAATCTAAGAGTATAGTATACAGATACCCAAGAAGTACATAGATAAGATCAAAATGTTGAGCCTTCATGATATCCTCTTCTTTCAATTTAGTCAAGGAGGTTACCATATATTTCACAATCATGGGTTGTAATGATTTCATAAACCAATCCAATGGGAATTGGGGTTGGATATATATTTTACACAAGGTCCGATTCCTATGAAATTCATGTATATGATCTGTGATATGGGTGGAAGTTGATTGTGAGAATTCTAAGAGGATTTCAATCCCTAGGTTGTGACATATGGGTAATTAAGAATAAATTAGGAAATTAGTGTCAATTTACTCGAATGTGGTGTAAGTCGCAAATGATAAATTAGCATACCTTTTGGTCATTGTTCCGATAAGACTTCTTCATAAAAGAAAAAGACAAATTGTGTCATCTATGATACTATTGGATGAAGAAAGGTGAAATGACATTATGTGATTTGTTAGTTCATGTCCTTGATTTTATTTAATTTTGGAATATCTAAAGGAATATTAGGGGGCATATATAGCTAAGTTGGATCATGGAGGATGGGATAATTAATCAATTTAACCAACTCAGGGAGATTCAAGATTGCAATAAAAGGAATATTTGAGTCAGGGTTTGGTCATGCCATTGTGTGATGTTTGTCACTCCCTCTAGGAGGTCAGGGTAGTGACAATGGTGGTGTCCTTTCTTCTGAATAAGGAGACATTGGGGGACTCCTTCCTCCTATTGGAGGGGATGATGGGGGAGTATTCCCACTAAGGGTGTGGGGATGGAGTGTTTTCTCTTCTACCTAAGGATGAAAACAATGTATTTGTAAGATCTCCAAGGGTAGGAAAGGGAGAGTTAATAAAATAATTTCCTTTCCTAGCTAAGCCTAAAAATGTTTCTTGGTATTGTACCTGGCTAGAGTATCTCCCTCGTGAACCACAGAGAGTAAATGGGAACACAACTCTATGGAGAGAAGAAATTCCTTGTAGTTTGAGAGTCTGCCTTATATTTATTTGTTATACTATGGTGATAGTCTATGTGATAAAGTGAGAGTGATGATAAATGTAAATAAACACAATTAAACAAATGCAAAAATATGCCAACCACAACAAATTCAAAAAGGTGCATAGTGAGTGACAGGTACTTGATTCTTTGTGTAAATAGTCCATAAGATGGTTATTTTTAATTATGTGTTAGGTGATCTTGTAATAAAAAGAAAACAAAATGTGAATTCCCTATTTGACATAACGTCCTTTATTCTCTCAAATTCATTGGGCCTTCCAAGAACCTCCTTCCTTGGTGATGAAATCCTTCGATGTTTGGCTAGTGGAGATTGAAAGGAGGAAAAAGAGAAAGAGATATACCAAATAAAAAATTCTCTCAAAACACTAAGAGCTATACCAAACTAAAAGGGAAAAACAAATAAAAATGAAATAAAAGATGGGTAAGAGATATACCAAATAAGCTTGAAAAAGAGTATGAGAAACAAATTTTTATTTCCCAATGGTCTAGATAAATATAGGAGTAACACCTAGGAGGTGCAACCTTCAAGGGAAGCCAACAATATCCCTTAGGTAGGTCATTTTTTTCCACAAAATTGCAATATATCTAGTAGAAAACAATTGATAAACTCTTGCATATTATGGGAAGAGAACAAGGGAGATTTGTGTATGCTAATATGAAGGAGGAATGAGATTGAAAGAGGAGCTCTCCATGTGATTCCAACAACATAAATTTTCTCTAATTTTCTTCCTCTAGAATGCATGCACATTGCTTCCTTTTATAGGACAAAGGGTGTCCAAGAAACATCTAAATCCAAAAGTGAACCCTCTCCTCCTTTGAACTAGTTCCCAAGTACATGAGAGGGTCTATTCAATGATCCTAAGAATGTCAGAGGTATTAATTCAAATTTTAATACACTATGAAATTTTGTTGTCCCACTATTTTATCAGTCATGCAGGTATTGACGAGAAATTTGCATGGGTTTGTGCAGGTGACTCTATAGATAAATTGCACTACATAGCATGAGATTCCATTTCTTATAGTCATTCCAGTGTCCCTTAGATTGTCTTTTGGATCTGATGAGGATGTCTTCAATGAGATGCATTCTATTGGTTGATGATGCATTTATGCAAGATTAGCCAAAATATCGCATGTATGCAAGATTTAAGCATTAACAATCCTTTGTTAAACTTTTCTCATCATAATTTTTCCACCAATTCTATCATGTCCCTCCCTTGAAGGGGCCTTGAATGTGTTGAATTTGACAAACAACAAGGGGGACAAAAGATGAATTAATTAATTAACCTAGGGAATTTCATTAAATTATTATTAGGAGGCTTGTAATTATTTTTATTTTTTTCATTATTAATTAATGTGGAAATAATTTTCCATGTCAGGAGGGTGCATTGTGGCAAGCCAACTTGCATAGGTTGATAATTAGAAACTGTCAAAGAGATTGACAAAAGAAAGAATCCATACAAGATGAAAAGTAACCAAAAGCCAAGAAAAGAAGACAAAAGTAAAAGAAGGAAACTCTAGTCCTAAGGAGGGCACTGTTTCCATTTTGTGGATCAGTTAAGAGATGTCATAAGCAAAAGCAGTAAATGATGGGCCTAAGGAGGGAGATGTTTCCATTTAGAGGAGCAGTTACTAAAGCATAAAGTGCATAAAAGTTGTCATAAGCAATAGAAGGAAAATTTGAGCTAAAGGATGGTGCGGTTTCTATTTTGATGGAGATTTAATGATTGGAAAATATCATACATGACTCATACATGTTATTTTCCTCAAGGAGGTTGAATTCGTGATTAGGGTTAGTTTTTAGCAAGTGGTAACTTGCTCAACAGGTGAAGGACTTTCTCACCAAGTCACTAAATTCACTCAAGGTTTATTTAAGGGTGCTTGCAACTCCATTATTCAGTCTGGTTCATGAATGATTTTGTGTTGAGTGAATTCCAACTTCATACTGAGTGTTGTGCCTCAGTCTCTTGGGAGATGTGCCCCAAGTCCATTTCCCGTCTCTTATTTATCCCCTTCCATTTTCAGTGCAGGCGATGTTGAGATAAGTATTAGTACCATAATATTGATATCATACCTATATAGCATTCAATTTTTTAGAATAATCAACCCATAGTTACCTACCTTAGACATTAATTAATCCATTTTTCTCTTATTTTCCTAGTTTCCTAGATTCCACTCTATGCAAGTTGTCTTCCACATGTCCTAGAAGTCAAAATTGCTAAAACTAAGTCATGGAGTGCTTAAGAAACCTCTTGGAAACCATATTTAGCATGTCTACTTTATTCTAGATCATCTAAAGCGCATATCTACTTTTTCTGCTAAGTTGCATGTTTTATTGAGAAATAAGGCAAAGGGGAAAGTAAGACTAGGTGTAGTTGACTTGTTTTTTTCCCTCATCAGCCTCCATCCTTTTGTCCTAATAAAAGAATGTATGAGTTTTATTTCCATCCCTTATTATATTTCCTACTTGACTTTTCCAATTTGTGAGCCTCTAAGTGGATTTGGAAACTGCTTTATGCACCTCTGGGGGATTTGACTAGATTTAGTAAGCCTACTTTTTGACTATTTCGAATGAAATCATTATGCATTTGAATATCTCATGTAATTATATATTTTAGAATCCTATTACTTCACAAGGTTGGATGTTGTACACTTATTCAATACAGATTAGTGTTATGCTCCAATTTCAGTCTCCTTTGTTTGCAATTTTGCATGTTTGATTAGCAATTTTTTGAGTGTAATTGTTCTATCACTTGGGTTCAATTTCCACATGGTTTTAGAGCCTTTGTATATCGATTTATCTCCTTCCATATTTCTATTGCAGGTTCGACATCTTGACTGGGAGCATATTCTGCTGACTGAAGGGCACAGTTTCTGAGCTATGGATCAATCTTAGAAGATCATCTTGACTCCATTTAATTTCTTTCAATGGAAAGCAGAGATGGAGATAATGTTGAGAGTGAAAGGTATCTGGAGGGTGACTATGGAAACTGAGGCAGAGCCCAATGTAGATATAGAGAAAATTAAATGGCACAATAGGAGGGATGAGGCCTATGGTATTTTGTGTCTGAGCATTTCAAGAGACCTCCTCTTCCATATTGATGGATTGACATCACCTAATGAAGTATGGGAGAAGCTTGTAGAGATTTTTGGTAGGACAAATGAGATGAGAGGACATCAAATTGAGAAGGAATTGATCTCTTTGAGTCCCAGTAGCTTCAAATCCCTGCAACTCTACTTTTCCAAGTTTAAAGCCCTTGTTTTGCAGCTAAAATAATGTGGAATTGAAAAGAAGGAAGAGCAAGTAGTTTTTGCCATACTCTCAAAGCTTTTCCCTAACTATTCAGTGTTTTTTCTAACCTTCCATGCCACAAAGTTGACAGCTCAATCCTGGAAGATTCCTAAGATTGCAGAGTTCATGGAATCCCTCACACAAGAACAAGATAAACTGGTTATGACGGGCACCATCAAACCTTCCAAAGACGAAGCTTTGGTTACTAGAGATTCAAGGGTGGATTGAAAAGGAAAGAAGCAATATAAAAGGCCACCTGATCAAAAGAGAGACAAGAACAAGTATGAAGAGGAGCCCCAAGGCTCCAAGAATAACTTCCAGAAGAAGAAGAACAAAGGAGAAATGAGCAAGTGCGCATACTGTAGTAAGGGATATCATCCTGATAGCTCCTGTATGAAGAAGAAAATTGAAATGTTGACCCAAATCCTAGAGAAGAATAACATCTCCCTTCCTGATTGCTCAAAGAAGAGGGAAGGAGGATCAAATTCAGAGGATAGAGAGAGAGTATGTGCTTTGGTTGCTAGCACATCAAGCTCACCTAGCTTTATCATAGACTCTGGAGATTCAAGACATATGGTTTCGACCAAGGAGGCATTCTCCTCTCTTAACATGTCGAAAGGTCCACCAATAGTGTTCATAGATGACTCTCTCACTAACAGTGTGGGGAAAGGAAGGATTGATCTTGACCATGGTAAGTTCAGTAATGTGTTGTATGTTCCAGGACTTGCCTCTAACCTCTTGTCAGTGTATCAGATGACTCACACAGGGTCTCAAAATAAGGTCATATTATCCCCTGATGATGTTGAGATCACAGAGATCTCAAATGGTAAAGTCATTGCAAAAGGTGTTGTAGATCACACTTTGAAGGTCTACATGTTTTCAAATTTTCTACCCTACTCAAACCCCTATGCTCTTCTGATTCATGCTAATGAGACAAGCAAGCTTTGGAATGAAATATTTTTCCATATTGACTATAAGTATCTTTCTAATCTGAGTGAAAAATATATGGTCATAGGGTTACCCAAGATTAAGTTTTCCAAGGGAGCTTGTCAAGGTTGTATCCTAGGAAACACCTAGAGCATAAATTTGAGAGAGTTAGTCATGAGAGAACCTCTGCACCTCTTGAGTTGATACACAGTGATGTTGCTGGTATGTTTCCTCATATGTCAATGAGTCAAGCCAAATATTCATTTAACTTCATAGATGACTTTTCTAGGTATTGTTGTGTTTACTTCCTAAAGCACAAGTCTGAAGTTTTTGACCTCTTCAAAGTCTTTAAGGCCTTGGTTGAAAACCAGTCTGGGAGGAGACTCAAGATCCTCATATATGAAAATGGTGGTGAGTATGTTAAGTCTAAGTTCATTCAATATTGTAAAGATGCAGGTATTCAGATGCAACATTCAATCCCTTACACACCACAACAAAATGGTGTTGCTGAGAGAAAGAACAGATCACTGAAAGAGATGGCAACCTGTATGATGGAGGATAAGACTTTGCCACCAAATTTTTGGGCCAAGGCTATAAAATATGCATCCTATATCCAGAATAGTGTGCCTCATAAACATCTTGATGGTATGACTCCTTTCTAATCTTGGAGTGGGCATAAGCTAGATGTGACCCATTTCAGGATTTTTGGCTCAAAGGTTTGGGCTAGAATTCCATCTAAAAAGAGAAAGGCTTTGCATCCCCAAAGCCAAGAGTGCATATTTGTTGGGTATTCTGAATATTGAAAAGGGTCCAAGCTGATCAACTTGAGCACAAACAAAGCCTTCATTGAAAGGAGTGTTCAGTTCCAAGAAGAGCTTTTAGAAGCAGTTGAAGTTGGAGAGTTTTCTTCACCACCAGAACCTTTGAATGTAAGTGGAGATACGAATGAGTTTTCTGATTCTGATATGTCTGATAATGATGATTTAATTGCAGATCTTGACAGTCCTACAAGACCAAAATGGTCAGAAAAAACCATTCATGCAGCTGGGGAACTACCTGGAAATCCTAGTGATCCTAGGAGGACTAGATCTCAGTTTGAGAGTGCCCTGTGTATGAAAGACCCTTTGTTTGCATATAAGTACTATCTGATGGTTGAATCAGACCCATAGAAATATGAATATGCAGCACATGATCCAACATGGCAAAAATGCATGAAAGAAGAATTCATCTCACTCTAGAAGAACAACACTAGGGAACTGGTTGATCTTCCCCGAGGGAGGAAGCTATTTCAATGTAAGTGGGTTTTAAAAACTAAGTTTGATGCTGATAGTTCATATATGAAATCTAAGGAAATATTGGTATCCAATGGCTACTCACAGGTACATGGTATTGACTACAATGAAACCTTTGCACCAGTGGCAAAGATGGACTCCATAAAGCTAGCCTTAGCCATTGCAGCTTCGAAGCAATGGGAGGTACATCACATGGATGTGAAGTGTGCTTTCCTAAATGGAGATATTACTGAAGAGATTTACATGACACAGCCTCAATTGTTTGTGTCTAATCCATATTTTGTGTATATGTTAAAGAAATCATTGTATGGGCTCAAGCAAGCCCCCACTGCTTGGTATGCCAAGATCGATGGCTTTCTGTTGTCATTGAGTTTTGTTCGATGCAAGTCTGATCCTAATGTTTATTTGAAGATGATTCATGGTTATTTGATGATTATTGTCTTGTATGTGGATGACCTTCTGATTATAGGAAGTTCAAAGAAAGAGATTGCCTCCTTGAAGGATGCAATGAACCATGGATTTTCTAAGACTGATTTGGGGTTGTTGAGCCAATTCTTGGGTCTCAAAATTTCTCAATCCCAACATGGAATAAAAGTACATTAGTCCAAGTATGATTTATATTTGCTGAATAAGTTCAACATGAAAGATTGCAAGCCAAGCAAGACTCCCTTCCTTTCAGGAGTTAAGCTTGAAGAAGTAGGTTCTTCTCCTATGATAAATAATACATTGTATAGGCAATTGATTGGGTGTTTGCTTTACCTTACACACACTCAACCTGATATTTCTTATGCAGTAAGTGTGGATTCAAGATACATGGTTCAGCCTCATGAGATCCATTGGAGAGCAACCAAAATGATCCTTAACTTTGTTCAGGGAACAAGAACTCATGGGATCTTCTACAAAGCTAAATCTGATCTTGATTTGATGGGTTTACTGACAGTGATTGGGCAGGTGACAACATAGATCGAAATTCAAAATTAGGATATGTGTTCATGCTTGTTGAAGGACCAATCAGCTGGTCAAGAAAGAAACAGAGTGCCATAACACTCTCATCTACAGCAGCAGAGTACATAGGAGTTGTAAATGCAACAACTCAATGTTTATGGTTGCAAGGGATACTTGGTGAGTGTGGCTTCAGATCAGAGTTTTCAACTATTATCTATTGTGATAATCAGAGCACCATTTGAATCTGCAATGATCCGTTTTAGAGACAGAGAACCAAACACATTGAGATCCATATGCACTACATCAGATAGCTTGTGCATGATGGCACCATTCACCTACTCTTCTGTGCATATTCAGAACAAGTAGTAGACATCTTAACCAAAGTTTTTTGTGGGAAGAAATTCAGAAATCCCAAATCACTGTTGGGGATTGCTAATCATGCTGTGAAGCATGATTGATGACAATATTTTCAAATTTTGTTTTACTGTCCATGTTTAAGGGAGGATTTTCCCATCGGGTTTTTGCCTCTTTCCTTGGTTAAATGGACATGCAGTATGTAAAGGGTGACTAATCCTTGTTGCTAATCCCTATAGTTTTCTCATATTTACTCATAAATTTAGGCCTAAGGGGGCGTGTTAGAATAATCAACCCATAGTTACCTACCTTAGACATTAATTAATCCATTTTTGTCTTATTTTCCTAGTTTCCTATATTCCACTCTATGCAAGTTGTTTTCCACATGTCCTAGAAGTCAAACTTGCTAAAAATGAGTCATGGAGTGCTTGGGAAACCTCTTGGGAACCATATTTAGCATGTCTTCTTTTTTACAGATCCTCGAAAGTGCAAATTTGCTTTTTCTACTAAGTTGCCTGTTTTATTGAGAAATAAGGCAAAAGGGAAAGTAAGACTAGGTGTAGTTGACTTGTTTTTTTCCCTCATCATTCCCCATCCTTCTCTCCTAATAAAAGTATGTATGATTTTTCTTTCCATCCCTTATTAGCTTTCCTACTTGACTTTGCCAATTCGTGAGCCTCTAAGTGTATTTGGAAACTTCTTTATGCACCTATGGGGGATTTGACTAGATTTAGTAAGCCTACTTTTCTACTATTTCAAATGGAATCCTTATGCATTTGAATATATCATGTAATTATATATTGTAGTATCCTATTACTTCACAAGGTTGGCTATTGTACACTTAATCAATACATATTAGTGTTATGCTCCAATTTCAGTCTCCTTTGTTTGTAATTTTGCATGTTTGATTAGCAATTTTGTGAGTGTAATTGTTCTATCACTTGGGTTCAATTTCCACACAATCTATGCATTTAAGATGAGCTTCAGTCAAGGGAACTTCACCTACGCTCTAGTCCTAAGCTTGGTGCTAGTTCTAGGCCTGCCATCCTCAGTTTTGGACCCACTTTTGAAGATATCAGTCCTCCACACATATTCATGAGATGATCAGAATAGATCCACTCATTATGAATCCTATAATTCAGTAAGTTTTCTATTGCAGAGAGATCTCATGTTAAGTTTCCATGAGTAAGCCTTTTATTGCCCCTTTGATGGGTTTTTTATCAGTTTTATGCAATAAGAATGAAGTAATATCCATGCAAAGAAGTATTAAATGATATGATGTGTAAAAAATGATATATTATTCTATTTAATACATAATTACCAGGTATGAATTAAATTTGGGTTCGAAATTCATCAAATTATGCACATCCCTGCTAGTTGACTAGGAAAATTATACTAGTTCTACAGTTTTTAGAATTCAGGAAGTTTTATGCATTAAAATATCATTATAAAAGTTTTTGTAGGATATTAAATCACCCCAATACATATCCCATCTCTCAGAAATCTATTTCTTTTATTTCATGCAACGTTTGGATATCCATCTTTGCGCAGGGTCTCCTCGGGACAAAATTGCTAGTTTTCCCCAAATATTTCCAAACAGCCCCAAATCATTCCAAAATTGTTCCTGAATTCATGAAACCTAATTTTATTCTTATTACCTATCTATTAAAAACTTTTAACCTTCACAAAACCCTTGTTGAATGGATGTAAAAGTTCTTCTTAGTTGCATGGTTGGGAAACCCAGAAGCATGGGAGTAGGCTTCAGTTGAGCTGATTCTAAAACCTAAATGGTCCCCAATTTACATGTCAAAGGGAAGGTAATTTTTTTGTCCTAAATTTTCCTTGGTATATTCCTTAACCCTCTGCCATATTACCACAACTTTATCAGTTTTTCATAATTTTTCCCTTGTATCTTAAGTGGTTAATGTTACTACAAAAATGTGATTGCACACATCAATTAATAATTATAGAAGAGTTAGTATTATAATCTATATATAATATCAGGGGTATTACAGTTGTATCAGAGAACTTTCCTCCACCCCTATGGAAATAAATCTCAGTTCAGTAAATTTTCCATCATGAAGTTGGTACCTCTTATGCTCAAAAAATAAGGCTATGAAGATACCTCATGTGGTACTTCAGGTAGATTCATTAGGGATGATGTTGATTATTTCTTGCTTCCTTCTTATGATGAATCCATATAGAAAAAATATACAAGTGTTGGTGGTAAAATTTTGAATGGAAAGAACTCTAAGTAATCCTTCTAGTATTTCATGGAATACTACACTTTAAAAGAAGAGATAAGGGAGGTATTATCTTTTTGAGATTACTGCTACCTAGAGATACATAATTTATTCAAAGATCCATACTATCATTCAAGCATGAAAAATATTGCACATATGGTGGATGAAGTGTGAAAGAAAGTAGGGACTAGATTTTTTCCACCTGGAGCCAAAAGAGATAAAGAGGTGAAGCCTATGCTATGGAAAGAAGAGATCCAAAGATCCACTGGTTTTAGAAAAAGAAACAAAGAGGAGGATGAGGCCCTAATTCCATTCTCAATCATTTAAAAGTACCACGATCCACTTAGTTCGTCAAGTGGACAAGAAGAAGAACATATTCTTTAGGTGGGGTGCAAGTCATTGCAAGGTGAGTGCATGGGAGAAGAAAGGGAAGATGAATGCACCTCAAGCTTCTTTATGGGTGATATCTAGATCACCGCTCAAGATTTTGGTTCATGTAAGGATGGTGAGACATATTTTGGATCAGATCCAAAATAGTTTTATAAATCATATTTATAATCACCTCTTGAGCCACATAATGAAGAAGGAGACAAGGCCACAACACTTGGGTGTAAATTAGAGAATTTGGTAGAACATCAGGCCCACCATAGTTTCCCTACATGAAGATGGTAATATCAAGAAAAACTATGATAAGAGTTCTTATTTTTGCAGAAGGCGTGTTTACTTATAGAAACCTGATCCATGGGAGGATGAAAAGACTTCACTTGCATATGAGGGCTTCAAAATGAAGGACAATTGTGAGGGAGATGTGTTACCACCTAAGTTGTACTTAGTCATTTTTTATCAAGTGAGCCTGGTGAACCGGACAGGGTTAACTTGTTCAGACTTCAAGGATATTTGGAAGTACTTCTGGGAAGTGCTTATTGTACCATATCACATGTTCATACCCCATCGGAGAATTGTAATAAATGTTCTAGCATGATAGTGTCTGTAAAAGACTCGGTCTCTTAGAATTTATTTGTCAATCCGATCAGCCCAAGGTGTTTTTTCCCTTGGTTATTATTGGTTGTTGAATAAATGACTTATAATTTATGAGTTTTTCACTCCATACCTCCAAAGTTGGGGTGGTCGGCTTGGCATTTAGGCCTATTGAGGTTATTAGACTCTATGTGTCAATGTATAAGCATGCTAGAAATCATGGTCGATTCGTATGAACATGTCTAAGTCCCCCTAGGTGTTTTTCATTTTTTCAATTTTTTAGTTTTTCAGTGTTTTTTAATAAAAATTTAATTTTTCCAAAACTTAGGCTATTTTTTAATAGTTTATTTGGAAAATTTGATTTTGTAATAAAAGTGGGACAAATAATCAGTTTCTATCATGTAGGTGCTCATTTTCAAGCTAAGAGCACCATGTAAACCCATGGACCCACTTTTTCCTAGTTTTGAGTGATTTTCCATCACTCGGGTCAGAAAGACCCAAAAATAAATTATTGATTATTTTAATTAATAAATTGATGAATAACAGAGCAAATCCAAAATCATAAATCAGTGGATTCTCACCCGATTTGATTGAAATCAGTCAGATCTGAAGCAGATTGACTGGATCTGACAAATCCTTGACTGAAGGAGGTGATCAAATCAGATCCATAGTTGATCTTCAGCTGTCTTCATGGGGAATTGCGCCCTCTCTCTCTCCTCCACATGTGTGGACTCTCCTGGATGCTCTGTGCACTTATTTGTCGGTGTATGGGTTGATGTGCCAGCTTAATAAAGCCCCCAGTTAACAAGTAGGCTCATTTTAGCTTCATTTCTGCATTGATGAACTCTCCATTAGCTGATTTCATCTGATGCCATGAGGAATTGCACCCCCCCTGGGCTGGATGTCTTGTATTTTGTATATATCCAGGCACAACCTCCTCTTCCAAGATAGTTAGAAATGGGATTGAGGTGATGCTACTATTGTACTCTTGTTATTCTTCATTTGAAATAAGAAAATATTTGGAGGCAAGACGGTGTTGTGCCATTGCATGTGTGGATGATTATTGCCATTATTTTACTGAGGTAACCTGTATCTGTGTTAAATTTTTGCTAATTGCTTGTAGATCTGTTCTTAAGATTGATAATAAGCTTATTATAATCTTGATAGGAAAGGTTCTTTTCAATAAGTTTATTGACCATCTCTTTCCTTTTATGCATGTGTATAGATCTAGATTCAACATGTCCTATAAGCTTATATGCATGTTATCTTGAATCTCTATGTATGTACTAATCAGATCTCACAAGTTTCTTGGCAAGTTCTTTGATTTCAGCTGAGCTGCAGGTTCCTAAATTGGAGAGTATGCTGATCTAGTTTGCTTCTTCACTCTCTTCAAAACCTTCCAAAGGCATAGTCCCTCAACATTCCACCTGAAATCTCCACTGTGGATCTTCAAGGAAACCAACATTTCTCTCCTCCTCTTCCTCCCTCAAAATCAACATTTTTACCCGGTTACTTTGTTAGTAGCTTTAATTTTGCTTAGATATATCATATTAAAAGTAATTCCAACATATATATATCTTATTGAATCCCATATTCTAGATCTTGCAGTTAAAAAAGTTTCATAAGCATTCTAGATCTAGCTTTAGGGAAATCGTCCTTTTTGCATGGAAATTTAAAGAAAACTTGTAGCTTGCATGCATTAGATTTATATTTGCTGTTATAAAAGATAAATCCAGAAATCAGTGCATATTTCATGGGATGCACAAACAACAAGCCAATATCCCAAGGAAATCTTGCTTTCCTTGGTTCCTTTTTCACCTGTTTAGCTAGTTTTAACTTCATCTTTTTTTGAGTTAAGGTAGGCTGATCCAAAGGTACTCTTAAAGTGATTTTGAGAATATATTATTCTAACATGATCTCTCTTTTTTATCAGGTGTAACAGAAAATAAAGGAAGCTTCTATTCGGAAGTGTCCTCAGGAGCGTTCAAATCCCCCCAGGGGTCTCCCATTTGACTAAAACCTTTGATTTTCGCACCTTGTAAGATCTTGATTTCAATACATATAAGGATCAAGAGGAATTATATCAGTTCTCTGATATTGTAACCATTGTTGATAAAATTATTTTTTGAATAGGCTCTTTCGAGCCCATTCCCCATCCCCCATGGGGGGATTTGCATCGGTGTCCTTTTTGTTGCTTTTTGCTCATTTCTTTTCAAACTAGCATTGATCTAATATACAGAGTAGTATAATTTATTTTAATATTAATTTCATATTCCATACTTTATTTTTCAAAGTAATCTTAATACTAACCCCACGATTTCCCGATTGACCCAAAAGGGGAAAGAGATTCGTGGTAGGACTAATTAGAAAACTAGAATTGTGGATCTATTTTATTTTTATCATTTATTTTTCAGCTATTATAAAATTAACCCCTCCTTGATTCACCGATTGAGATCCACTTGGATCGAAAGAGGTTCCTGGAGGGTTTTCTTTTAAACAAGAACACCCATTGTAAAATTTACTAAAATTGACAAGACTCCGGTGTGTATGCTCTACACTTGGCTGCGGTTCATTCGATCAGTCAAGCTGTATCAAAAGCACTTGAGTGACTATTATAATTAGGACTCACTCTCCCAAATTAACAAACTAACAGGTGAAAATCCAACACCTAGATCGAACCATCACGGTGGAAAAATACCCAAATGAAGAGGGAACTTCTGAAAAGTGACCTCGTGGTGCCGATCTCTATCACACCCTAATGGGTGAGTTATGAACAATAGCCCCAGAGACTCCATTTCATCCCACATATTCCTTGCGGGTAGTCATGAAGGTTTAGTTTTGGACATACTCCAAGTACTCTAGGGTATATCTGGAGTCCCCCAT
>LPNX010152454.1:56499-161756 GCA_001517045.1 Pseudotsuga menziesii | reverse complement strand
AAAACATACCAAGAGGCAATCGCAAAACACTCACTCCAAGCACATGCAAGTACATTGTTTCTATTTTTTGACCCCATTCTAAGGCACTGGTTATTTTCTTTTTTTATATATATATTGTGTCTTAGCATTGTGCTTTCGTGTGTTCATCTTTTGTATCTTTCCATCTTTGATCATCTATAGTTAAATTGCAAACTCCTAAGTAACTCATTCAGTTTAACATCACAACACTAAGTAATTATCCATAGTAACTTAATAGGGTCTGCCCCCCTTGGCTTCGTTAGGAGTTGAGCCTAAACGAAGGAGTCAAGAACAAGGTAACAACCTTGACTTGAGACTTGCCCCCAAGGACACACCGAGTGGCTTGAAGATTTCTGCCACGTGACCGAGGTGTGTGAAAGGCAGCAACACATTTTTGGTGCCGTTACTGGGGATAAATTTTTTTATTCCCGAGTATGAATTAGCTTAACTTTTTCTAAACAACTAAAAAGATAAAAAAATTTGATTGATCTAGTCTTTAAAAAACATAAAAATTAAAACTCGATCCATCTGGTGACTCCACTGTCTAACATCCCTTCAATAATTTCTACACGAAGAAACCATCGACAATTATTCAATCCTCTCCCTGATCCCGAAAGGTTTATTAGGGAAATATTGAATAGGAAGACTTCTCGTAGAAACCTTGAAGATTTAGGAGACCAATCCCTCTCAGATATCCATCACATATTTGTAGAGAGTCATACCTTCCAATCTCAAGAAATGATGGAATTTTACAAACCCTGTTAGTTTTTCAACATTTAAGCTAGCATTATGTTAAGATCTTTTCACTGAGAGAATAACAAGCACAACAATCACATAAGCACATCACAAGAGATAAGAGACACAAAGATTTTAGGAGGGGAAACCATAAATGGAGAAAACCCCTCAACTTCCTCTAAGATAGTATCACCACAAGATGTGATCCCAAAACAGTAAAATGACCTCCCAACACAACAGCAGCCTTCTGTCTTCTGTCAAGCCAAATATTTCCTTCTCCAAAGGTGCGCCACACTTGAGAGAGCAAGTGATGTAAGTGCCAAGTGATAAATAGAGAGACTCTCACTCTCTATTTATATTCTTCCGTTGACTTGAAGTGCACTCAACCATGTAGGCTTAACTTACAATTACTTACTCGAGCCTACACCTTAATTAGTGTATAATAACCCAAGTGCCCCGAAACTGTGGGGACTTACCTAATGACTTGACAAGACTTGTTTACATTAATAATCCTCCCGATCGGAACATTGGGGCATGACCACATGACTCAAATGCATAATAGAAACATCCTGGAATAAACATCGGGCTACAATACATAAGATACATGGAAGAATACATTCCGAAGTTACATTTACATCAACACTCCCTATTAACTAGGAAGGTATTCTTTCGACACAATTTTTCAGCACTGGTCTTCTTCTCTGCATCAACTGGAACATCTTCATCTTTGAGTCATCTTCATCTTCAAGTCATCATCATCTTCAAGTCATCTGGGTCTGGATCATCTCTCGATCTGGATCATCATAAAATGGCATCACTGGATCTAGATCATCACTCGATCTGGATCAACATCACTGGACTGGATCTGGATCATCACTCGATCTGGATCACTACTGCTGGATCTGGATCATCACTCGATCTGGATCTCTCGGAGTCATCATAACTGGATCTGGATCATCACTCGATCTGGATCTCCACTGGTCATCATCATGTGTATACTATCTCGTCATCGGAAGTTCTATAGGGCCAGCCCTTTTTCATGCTGGATGTACCATCTACTTAGAGCTAGTCCTTTTTCATACTAGATGAGTCTTCACAGAGCCAGCCCTTTTTCATGCTGGATGTACCATCTACTTAGAGCTAGTCCTTTTTCATACTAGATGAGGCATCACAGGGCTGGTCCTTTTTCATACCAGATGTGGCATCCACACAGAGCTAGTCCTTTTTCATACTAGATGTGTCTTCTTAGAGCTAGTCCTTTTTCATACTAGATGAGGCATCACAGGGCTGGTCCTTTTTCATACCAAATGTGGCATCCAGACCATGGAAGGAACCTAATCCTCTCACCATGTCACTGCCCTTACATCTAACCATGGAAGGAACCTAATCCTCTCACCATGTCGGAATGGCACAATCCCATCCAACGATGGAAGACTCTCAGCTCACAAGGAGGAGAGATTTCTGCGCTTATATCTGACATGGGAGGAACTAAATCCTTTAGCCATGAACAGAATGGACCTGCCCTTACATCTGACCTGCTCGTCAGAATGGCACAATCCCATCCAATGATGGAAGACTCTCAGCTCACAATGAGGAGAGATTTCTACACTTATATCTGACATGGGAGGAACTAAATCCTTTAGCCATGAACAGAATGGCCCTGCCCTTACATCTGACCTGCTCGTCAGAATGGCACAATCCCATCCAATGATGGAAGACTCTCAGCTCACAATGAGGAGAGATTTCTGCACTTACATCTACCATGGAAGGAACTAAATCCTCTCACCATGACGGAATGGATCTGCCCTTACATCTGACCTGCTCGTCAGAATGGCACAATCCCATCAAATGATGGAAGACTCTCAGCTCACAATGAGGAGAGATTTCTGCACTTACATCTACCATGGAAGGAACTAAATCCTCTCACCATGACGGAATGGCTCAGCCATTACATCTGACCATGGAAGGAACCATTCCTCTCACCATGTCAGAATGGCTTAGGGTCTCATCACTGTCTCTGGGAGGAAGCCTCGATCTGGAGAACACCAAGTCTCTCTCTGAAGTACTCAAAATTCAGCCTAGCCAATGGCTTCTTCAATACATCATCTATCTGTTCCTCCGTCGCAACATACAGGAGCTTCACTGCTCCTCTCTGCACCATATCCCTGATATAGTGATATTTTATCTCAATGTGCTTCGACCTGTCATGGAACACTGGATTCTCAGACAACTTCACACAACTCTGGTTGTCACAATGTATACAGGTAGCATCCAACTGGAGATCAAATATATCAGACAGCAGCTTCTGCAGCCATACTGCCTCACAACTAGCTGAACAAGCTGCGACATACTCTGCTTCAGCTATACTCAGTGCCACACAGGATTGATTCCTGCTAAACCAAGAGATCATACCTGATCCCATACTGAAGCAACATCCCGAAGTACTCTTCCTATCGATGGCACTGCCTGCCCAATCTGAATCAACATAACCCTCCAGGTTAATCTTCTGATTCGCATCATACTTGAGCCCATAATCAATTGTACCCTTTAGGTACCTTAGAATGTGCTTTGCAGCAATCAAGTGAACACTTCTCGGATCTGTCAGGTACTGGCTCAAGGTGTTCATAGCAAAGCAAATATCTGGTCTCGTGTTTGTTAGGTACATCAATGACCTAATCATCTGACGATACATCGTAGCATCAACCGTCTCTGAAGAAGTATCACTCAATAGCTTCAGGTTCGATGCCATAGGTGTATCCATAGCCTTGCAGTCCATCATCCCGAACCTCTTCAGGATCTCTACTGCATACTTCCCTTGTCCAAGGAAGATTCCAACTGTACTCTGCCACACCTCCATACCTAGAACAGTAGTGCATCGACACATAACAGGAGAATCACTGGTCTTCCACCTTCAACCTTGGATCAAAGGTTGGAATCCACTTTACTCTCAGTAAAGCCTAGAATCATCAGTAATCTTCCCATCCTGTCGTACCATGTCGAACCTCAGGATCTTCTGCAATCACTCCCTCTGAAGCAGAGCATCATACTCCCTCTATCTTCCGTACTCTATGAACTGAAACATTCTGTACTGGAGTGACAAGTAGTATCCATCTAGGATCACTGGATACTAAGATCCTCTATCTTGAACTTCTTCAAAAGTTCATCTTGCATCCATCTGAGAGCTTGTCATCCTCTATCAACCTTGTAGCAAAGGTTAAGATATTCATTAAGCTCATCATATATGTGTTTCAACTCTTACTGGTTGCAAATGTCTCTTCGTATTATAGGCCTTCCTTTCATGAGAAGCCTCATGCTACGAATCTTGCTTTGTATCCCACGATGTTTCCATCTACTACATGATGGAACTATGAAATTCTCTTCAGGTCTCGATACTGTGCCCTGACATCATTCTTCTTGACCTGGTCTTCCCTTTCTTCTTGATGGCTGGAAGGTTCTGCATCAATGATGTCACTGCACTCGTCATATTATTCTTCATTTTGAAATGTCATCACTTGTTCTTTGAAACAATTCTTCATTCTTCTTTGCTTGTAGGCGATTATGTATGCGATCTTTCCTACAAGTCAAATGCATTTGTATGGTTAGAAACATTTCATAAGGAATAATCATACTGGCAAATACTTATGCATAAATATATGATCATGCAACTACTTTAGCCAATACAACATTCATCCATATCTCACTGAAACTTTCTAGATGCCTTCCATCTCTACCAGGACATCATTGAGATTGTGCACTAATCCAATATGTCAGCAAAGAGGTTTCATTCTAGATAAGTAGCAATGGAGAGTTGTATAGCACCATGAGCTACTTACCCATCGCATGCATATTAGTAATATACTGTCATTAATGCAAACATTTTATCATGCATAATACAATAACTGAATATAAACAAATGCATAACAAAACAATATCATGAAATGACAATTAAATACTTATCTTTATTTGTTTCGAGGGTAGACTCCTTCTTGAGCCTTCAGCTGCATCGTCTTCTTCATTCATAATAGCATCGTTTCTTATCCAAAAGCTAAGGTGGATAAGAAGTTCTTCAAGAGTTGAGTTCTTCATATTCCTCATTGCTTGAGGGATCTTCTTTGAAAGGTGAAAGCTTGATCTTCAATTGCTCCCATCTTCTCTTCTCTTCTTATGAGTCAAGCTTCTTCTTCTTCTTGAAGTTTGCTAAAAGTAATCACTTCCTTCTGGCACACATTCCTCACATGAATGAATCCTACGATCCTGGGAGGGCATTCTAGGTGGCCATCACCATTCTACATTCTTCACTTCTTCTTTAGGTCATATTCTGATTTTGTTCTTCCCTTCAAATAGCTTGAGATTCAGGAAGACTTTCAACAGCTTTGCTTGCAATAGGTAGTGCTCTATAATGCACATGTGCAAACCTTCTATGTCAAAGCTCATTTGGCTCTACTGTGTCATGGATCAAGGCTTGTTCTGGATAGCCCTTCAATTTGTACAAGCCTCCTTCTTGTTCTTCAATCACTACCGCATCATCGATAGTCTTTCCTTTTAGCCATATGATGACTTGACCATCTATGAATGCAATCCACATTCCTTTTACATCAATGCTTAAATGGAGAGAAGGTTCTTCTTGAATCCTGGAACAAACAATACTTCTTTCATTGTTAGAGACTTACCAGAGTATAGCTTGTATGAAGATTCCCCACTACCTATTATTGGATATTGGTAGTCATCTCCTAGTTTCACCTTGTGAGGTGATTCATATTCTGATAGTCTTACAAAGGATTCCTTGAATCCTGTCATATGTTTGGAAGCCCCACTGTCTATAAGCCAATCATCACTTCCATGAGTAATGTTACCCGTGAGAGCCGATATCAGAACATATTCATCCTTGCTTGAAGAATATTCACTTTGATATCTAGATCTCTTTCTGGATGGTTCATCATCCTCTGCAGCATGAGCATGATGTCTTCTTTAGCCTTGACCAAGTCCTTCTTGTGAAAAGCTTCTAACCTCGTCTCCCTATGAAACTGGAACCTTTATACTCATGTAGGTGTTCAATCCATTTTCTTTAGAGAGATCATATACTTCCAGGTTTGGAAGTTGTCAACTTCCGCAAGCTTTTAACTAAGCTGATGTGATATATCATATTGAAATGAGAACCTCAAATGGAAATAGCAAAGGATTAGATCTTACCGATTTGAGGTGTCCGTCCTTGTCCTGGAGTTCGTTGATCTAGGGTTTGTCACAGAAACCCTAATTTTCAAAACTTGGAATCTTTCAGATCTGATTGGATGAACAGATATATCTCTTCAAAGGGAGCTGTCCAATGTACTCCTTTTCTGAAAACAGTGAAGGGAAACTCCCGGAACAGGAAGCCCTAATTTTCTGATTTCTTCTGCAGAAATGCCTGTTACTGTTTCTGTGATATCTCCGAAATTACTAATCCTCTGTGTCTAACATTTCTCACTGAGGTAACCTCACATTTCCCTGATCCAACACCATAGTTTTCATCAGAATGGTTTTCACCATTTGGGATTTATGATCCTTTTCCCAAGGTGACCTGTTACTGGACTGTTCAGAACAGCGAAGTTGTACGGCATGCCACGTGTCACTGGTTCATCTTCTGAGTCTGACATTTGTACCACCGAAATTAAAGTCCGTTCCCTTTCTGTAAAATCTTCAGGAATTCCATTTGGACCTCTGTAGCCCAAGATATTGCAGATCTCCCCAGGTATCTTGTTTATGGATGATTTCTGGAAGAGGATGGAACCCTAACTTGGAGAGATCATATCTCCAAGAATATAGCGAATCAGAGGCTAAACGTTGGAGACAGTATTCATCAGGATTTTATTTTTGGCCCCTGAAATTTTCAGCTTCTGAGACTTCTCCAATCTCGCAATATAGCGACTGTACCAAAACTTAGCAGTTTTAGTATTTAGGGTTTCTCCTAGCTCAGGGTCAAACTAGGGTTTGACTTTCCCGGAGATTTACCCAACCAAATTTCTTGATCCAGGTCTCTAAATTTCGGTTTTTATGAGAAGAACAATCCTATGCTGGTATCACCCAAAAATTCCTCTTCTGTAGAAAGCCCTAATTTCCACATCGAAACTGAAAATGATTGAAATTGAATTCCGCATCGACAGAAAGATGCACCCTTCAATGGAGAGTCATCCTAGCATACTTTTTCTGAAAATATGTGGAGGAAGATCCAAAAAATAGGAAACCCTAGCTTCTATAGCTGCACAATGTCTTCTTCTCAGGTTAGCTCTAATACCATGTTAGTTTTTCAATATTTAAGCTAGCATTATGTTAAGATCTTTTCACTGAGAGAATAACAAGCACAACAATCACATAAGCACATCACAAGAGACAAGAGACACAAAGATTTTAGGAGGGGAAACCATAAATGGAGAAAACCCCTCAACTTCCTCTAAGATAGTATCACCACAAGATGTGATCCCAAAACAATAAGATGACCTCCCAACACAACAGCAGCCTTCTGTCTTCTGTCAAGCCAAAGATTTCCGTCTCCAAAGGTGCGCCACACTTGAGAGAGCAAGTGATGTAAGTACCAAGTGATAAATAGAGAGACTCTCACTCTCTATTTATATTCTTCCGTTGACTTGAAGTGCACTCAACCATGTAGGCTTAACTTACAATTACTTACTCGAGCCTACACCTTAATTAGTGTATAATAACCCAAGTGCCCCGAAACTGTGGGGACTTACCTAATGACTTGACAAGACTTTTTTACATTAATAATCCTCCTGATCGGAACATCGGGGCATGACCACATGACTCAAATGCATAATAGAAACATCCTGGAATAAACATCAGGTTACAATACATAAGATACATGGAAGAATACATTCCGAAGTTACATTTACATCAACAAACCCCTTGACTTTTCTTAGATAGCAGGTGCTCCTCATGAAATCCTGAATGATGCTATCAAGAAGCTCCCCATATTCAAGGGAAATAATGCCACCATTTCCAAGACTCATCTCCAAAAGTTTGAAAAGCACCTGGTCAGTTACTGCAATAATGTCGCCTCTAAGCATGAAGATGTCAAAATGAAGCTCTTTGCTTTATCCTTAGAGGATGATGCTGCAGAATGGTATGGCGACCTTGGTGATGATTCATATAAAACCCTTAATGAATTCCTAGAAGGTTTTAAGAAGAAATGGGGGGAAAATAAAGAACCAAGACATTTGCTTGTTGCCCTTCATAATATAAAGAAGATGGAAAATGAAACCATTGATGAATTTAATACTAAGTTCAGACATGTGGTTGCAGAAATCCCTAGAGAAATCAATCCAAGGTATGCCTCCATCCTCATATCTTACATCGAAGATTTTACTGGTGATTTGAGGTACCAGTTAAGGGACAAAGATCCGACCGATCTAAAAACTGCTCAAGATCTGGCCGAGAAAATAGAAAAGAATATGCAATCTTCGGGCAAATCCAACATTCCAGGTTACACTAGGGGAAACACTTTGTACAACAAAGAGAAGGGAAAGGCTATCGAATTAGAGGAAAAGGCAACCTCTAAAGACCCCATGGAAAAAGTAACTAGCCTGATGGAAAAAATGGTTACTAGTCATAACCAACTCATGGCAAGCCAATCTGTACAATTGAATAATATTCATAACAGAATAATCACACTGGAAAGAAATAATGGACCTAGGAACTTTCATCCTAAACAGAATCAGGTGTATCAGAAGAAAGCTCCTCAACATGAACCTAGGATTCCAAACTAGTTAGACTCAAATAACCTGGTAGATGAAGTCATTCCATGGTGTAGACCTTGTGATCAATTCCACCTAGAAAACACTTGCTATATAGCAAACCAAGTTATAGAACATGGAATGGAGGAGGTCAGTAATCAGGAAACAACATCAAGCGAGTCTGATCATGTGTACATGGTAGGCCGAACCTATCCTTTATCAAACCAGCATTGGCAGCAGGCCACGGATTACAGTTTCGAGAAGGATCTCCTTTCTAACTTCTATGGTGTAATGCCTTCTCCGGAAGCAATTAAGGAAATGAAGGAGGCCAGGTTCAATGGAACTGTGTATCAAAGAAGAGAGAAGCCATCACTGTCTAAATAGTACAAGCCAAAGGTAACCACTCCTCCCCTCCAAGATCCTCCTATTGTCCCTGAGTCAAATATTGATATGGGAGAATGGATAAGTAGTGCTAAGATTCATGTTTATGCAACTAATGTCCTTAAAATTCCCAGTCAAAAAGAAAAGTTGTTGAAATCCTTAGAGGATAATCAAAGTAAAGCTCATAATATTATCGAAGAGGACCCTCTTCCTAATAACAATGCTATATTTGAAGTTGAACATATTGAACCTATAGATATGCCCATAATCCTCAATAGTGTTGATCCGAGAAGAGAAAACCACCCACATTTTTATGTCTCCCTCTTAGTTGATAAACTTCTCCTTCATAACTGTATGTTAGATTCAGGTGCTTCATCAAATGTCATGACAAGAAAAGTAATGGAGCAGCTAAATCTAAGGGTCACCCGACCCTACGACAATGTTTGTGCCATGGATGCAAGAGAATTTGAAGTGGTAGGGATAATCTTAAATTTACAGGTCAAGTTAGCTAAGTATCCTGATATCGACATGTCGACGGATGTGGTGGTGATAGATGTTCCAGATAATTGGGGTATGTTGCTATCTAGAAAATGGGCTGCAACTCTTGGTGGGCACATTCAAATGGATTGGAGATATGCTACTATACCTGCATAAGAGAACACTAGGGTGATTCTCCATAGAGAAAAGTTGAGGAAACGACATGTAGAAAACCCTAAGAAGCCCGAAAATGAATTTGTTCATTTCACTGATAATTTTGGAAACTATGCTATTTTGTCAAATTTCATGGCCCCTATTAAGGAAAACATTAAAAATGAAAATATTGATGAAGTTTGGAAAATGTACTTTAATGGGGCTTATTCCAAAACCGGAAAGGGTGTAGGCATCGTGATCATCTCTCCTTCATATAAAATCTACAATTTTGCGTTCAGGTTAGAGTTTGAAGCATCAAACAATGTAGCCGAGTATGAGGCATTGCTCCTAGGGTTAGAAACTAATAAAGATATGGGGATAAAGATGTTGAACATAAAGGGTGATTCAGATCTAGTTGTCCTCCAAATTAAGAATCAGTATCAATGAAAAAATGACAGACTAAGAAAGTATAGAAATGCCACATGGGACACTATGGAATGTTTCGATGCACTTAACATTCAAAAGGTCCATAGGGAAATGAATGGGTTAGCAGATAAATTGGTAGTAGCAGCATCCACCCTCCAGCCATCGGATGAAATGATTAATGGGAATGGAAAAATGGAAATTAATTTCAGACCTTCAATACCAGATAATATAGACCATTGGCAGGTGTTCAAAGATGATGAGAAACTCTTGAGATTCATCCACAATCTACAAGAGTTTGAAGGTTACAAGATCAATTATCAGCAAGAAGGTAAAGAGTATCAGGAGTGCGAGGATAATGAAGGGAATCACATCCCAAGTAGCCTTATAGCTTTCGAGAATCTTTTCGATCGACAGGATCATCATAAAAAACAAAAAGAAGAAATAAAAATTGGGAATTATATGGAAATAAACATAGGAACTGATAAGGATCCCAAGTTAATAAAAATTGGAAAGGGTACTTCAGAAAAGGAAAGGAACAATTTGATCAGCTTAATCAAAGAGCATAGAGATGTGTTGACCTTTAGTTATGATGAGCTTAAATCCTATAGGGACGATGTTTTTCAACACACTATTCCCCTCATAGAAGAAGCCAAGGAGGTCAAACCTTTCCGACAAAAACTTAGGCAAATAAATCCTAAGTTGGCCCCCATTGTGTAGAAGGAACTTCAGAAGATGTTAGCGGCAAGGATTATAGCACCTACAAGACATTCATCTTGGTGATCCAACTTAGTTGTTGTCAGAAAAAAGAATGGGTCAATTAGAATATGTATAGATTTTAGAAATCTGAATACATCATGCCTCAAAGATAATTACCCATTACCCAACATGGAAACATTTCTTCAAAGGGTAACAGGATCAGGAATGATGTCCATGTTGAATGGATTTTCTGGTTATAACCAGGTGTTGGTAAATAAAGAGGATCAACACAAGACTACATTCACCACACCTTGGGGTACCTATAAATTTCTAAGAATGCCTTTTGGCTTATTGAATGCTGGTGCCACCTTCCAAAGAGCCATGGATTTTTCCTTCAAAGAACTTATAGGAAAAATAATTGAAATATATTAGGATGACTTGATTGTTTTTTCAAAAGAAAGATCTGACCACATAAGTCATCTTAGGCAGGTTTTTACAAGATGTCGGAAATATGGTATTTCCTTGAATCCCGCCAAGTCAATCTTTGGAGTTGATGAAGGCAAGTTGTTGGGGCACATCATTTATAAAGATGGTGTCAATGTTGATCCTGAGAGAGTTGAAGCTATTAATAAAGTCCCCTTGCCTCTGAATCTAAAAGCTCTCCAATCCTTTAATGTTCAAATCAATTTCATAAGAAGATTCATCCCAAATTTAGCAGAATTTATGAAACCTCTACAAAATCTATTAAAGAAAGATGCTAAGTTTGAGTGGATGGATGAAGGGAAAGTTGCATTCAAGTCCGTAAAAAATTCCATATCCATGTCCCCATTCTTGACTAGTCCAGATTATTCCAAAGAATTCTAGATATTTTCCTTTGCCTCAGAAGACACCATTGCCAGTGTTTTACTTCAAAAGAATAAGGAGGGACAAGATCAACCCATAGCCTTTATGAGTAGAGCCTTACAAAATTCAGAATTGAAGTATACCACAATGGAGAAACAGGCCTATGCTCTTGTCAAGTCCCTTAAACATTTCAGAACTTATATAGGTTACTCCAAAATCATTGGATATGTACCCCATTCAGCTGTCAAAGATATCATGTCTCAGTAGGATTGTCTAGGAGTCAGAGGTAAGTGGGTTTCAAAGATTCAAGAATATGATTTGGAGATAAAACCTACTAAATTAATTAAGGGACAGGGTCTTGCAAAGATGTTGACCCAGGGAAATGAAAATGCTTTAGGAATCATCTGCCAGAGCATCAATTCTGAGCAAAGTGTATCAGACGAGCTTCAGAGATTAGAACAACACCCCTGGTACACCGACATCATATTTTTCCTCTGCAACCTTACATGCCCCGATCACTTACTTGGCCATAAAAGAAGGGCATTAAGGTTAAAGGAAACTAAGTATTGTTTGACCAAAGATGGTTTGGGTTGGAGAAACCCTGATGGTTTAATACTTAGATGTGTCGATGAACCTGAGTCCAAGAAACTCATGGTTGAGTTCCATTCAGGATTTTGTGGTGGACATTTTGCAGCAAAAACAACCCCCCACAAAATCCTTAGAGCATGCTACTATTGGCCAAACCTATTTTCAAATGTACACAAGGCTGTCAGAGTTTGCCCCTAGTGTCAGTTATTCATCGAAAAGCAACAAATGAGAGCCTTGCCTCTAAATCCAATAGTAGTCCAAGCCCCTTTCCAGCAGTGGGGGCTTGACTTCATTGGTAAGTTCAAGGATAACTCGAGCAATAGTTACTCTTGCATTCTTACCACCACGGATTATTTTACCAAGTGGGTAGAGGCAATACCCACCAAGAAGGCAACCGATGCTATAGTCATGGATTTATTAGAAGATAAGATTATCACAAGATTTGGTGTTCCAGCTAGAATAATCACGGATAATGGCCCATGCTTTGTCTCTTCCAAGATGTCATCTTTCTATTTCAAGTACGGCATTATCCTATCTCACTCATCTAATTACTATCCCCAAGGAAATGGTCTAGCAGAATCAAGTAACAAGAACTTAATGACCATAATCAAAAAAATTGTGGGCGACAATAAGAAGGCTTGGGATAGCAAGATCAAATTAGCATTATGGGCTGACAGGATCACTAAGGAAAGTTCAACCAGGAGGATCCCTTTCGAACTAGTCTATCACCTTGATGTCACCTTACCAGTCCATCTAAAGCTTCCAGTTTATCAGCTCCTCTAAACCTTCGGCTCAGATCAAGAGGCCATCCAGAATAGAATAAACCAGTTGATCGAGCTAGATGAGAGCAGAAGAAACTCTCTTGACCATAGTATCGGAAATTCAGACAAGGTCAAGAGAGCCTTTGATAAGTCTACCCAGCCAGGGTACTTCCAAGTAGGTGACACGGTTCTACGTTGGGACAAACGACGGGAAAAGCCTGGGAAACATGGAAAGCTCAACAGCTTGTGGTTGGGACCATACATCATCGATGAAATAGCAGGAATGAACTCCTTCTATCTAAATGACCTGGAAGGAGAAAGATTGAGCCTTCCAGTGAATGGTTTCCTCCTCAAGTTGTTTTTCACTGAGATAGTTTGATGCCTTTATTGGCATCGGTGGTTTCAGGGCCAATTTCTAAACCTTGTCCTGCATGTATTTCTAATTTGCATATATCATATTGTTGTATCATAGATATTGTTGTATTATAGTTATTTTGTACCATGTTGAAAATTTTCCTTTGTATATTAGTTTTTGTAAAATATTCCTTTTTGCACATTATAGATCTATTATGTACCTTAGTTTGCTTTTATAGTTAATTTTTTCTTATATATACATGTTACTGACAAACTCTAATTTCCTTGTAGGACCCAAAGATTCCATAGTTCTCACATCCTCTCCTCTGAATAGAAGATCAGTCAGAGAGTGTGTCCCTAGATGGAGCCAGAATGTTACCACCTAAGTTGTACTTAGTGGTTTTTTATCAAGTGAGCCCGGTGAACCGGACAGGGTTAACTTGTTCGGACTTCAAGGACCTTTGGAAGTACTTCTGGGAAGTTCTTATTGTACCATATCACATGTTCATACCCCATGGGGGAATTGTAATAAATGTTCTAGTATGATAGTGTCTGTAAAAGACTCGGTCTCTTAGACTTTATTTGTCAATCCGATCAGCCCAGGGTGTTTTTTCCCTTGGTTATTATTGGTTGTTGAATAAACGACTTATAATTTCTGAGTTTTTTACTACATACCTCCAAAGTTGGGGTGGTCGGCTTGGCATTTAGGCCTATTGAGGTTATTAGAGTCTATGTGTCAATGTATAAGCATGCTAGACATCATGGTCGAGTCGTATGAACATGTCTAAGTCCCCCTAGGTGTTTTTTAATATTTCAATTTTTTAGTTTTTCAGTGTTTTTTATTAAAAATTTATTTTTTCCAAAACTTAGGCTATTTTTTAATAGTTTAATTGGAAAAATTGATTTTGTAATTAAAGTGGGCCAAATAATCAGTTTGAGTCATGTAGGTGCTCATTTTCAAGCTAAGAGCACCATGTAAACCCATGGACCCACTTTTTCCTAGTTTTGAGTGATTTTCCATCACTCAGGTCATAAAGCCCCAAAAATCAATTATTGATTATTTTAATTAATAAATTGATGAATAATGGAGCAAATCCAAAATCATAAATTAGTGGATTCTCACTCGATTTGATTGAAATCAGTCAGATCTGAAGAAGATTGACTGGATCTGACAAATCCTTGACTGAAGGAGGTGATCAAATCAGATACAGAGTTGATCTTCAGCTGTCTTCATGGGGAATTGCGCCCTCTCTCTCTCCTCCACACGTGTGGACTCTCTTGGATGCTCTGTGGACTGATGTATCGTTGTATGGGTTGATGTGTCAGCTCAATCAAGCCCCCAGTTGACAAGTAGGCTCAGTTCAGCTTCATTTCTGCATTGATGAACTCTCCATCAGCTGATTTCATTTGATTCCATGAGGAATTGCGCCCCCCCTGGGCTAGATGTCTTGTATTTTGTATATATCCAGGCACATCCTCCTCTTCCAAGCTAGTTAGAACTGGGATTGAGGTGCTGCTGCTATTGTACTATTGTTATTCTTCATTTGAATAAAGAAAATATTTGGAGGAAATATGTTGTTGTGCCATTGCATGTGTGGATTATTATTGCCATTATTTTACTGAGGTAACCTGTATCCGTGTTAAATTTTTGCTAATTTCTTGTAGATCTGTTGTTAAGATTGATAATAAGCTTATTATAATCTTGATAGGAAAGGTGTTTTTCAATAAGTTTATTGACCATCTCTTTCCTTTGATGCATGTTTAGAGATCTAGATTCAGCATGTCCTATAAGCTTATATGCATGTTATCTTGAATCTCTATGTATGTACTAATCGGATCTCACAAGTTTCTTGGCAAGTTCTTTGATTTCAGCTGAGCTACAGGTTCCTACATTGGAGAGGATGCTGATATAGTTTGCTTCTACACTCTCTTCAAAACCTTCCAAAGGGATAGTCCCTTGACATTCCACCTGAAAGCTCCACTGTGGATCTTCAAGGAAACCGACATTTCTCTCCTCCTCTTCCTCCCTCAAAATCAACATTTTTACCCGGTTACTTTGTTCGCAGCTTTAATTTTGCTTAGATATATCATCTTAAAAGTAATTCCAATATAGATATATCTTATCAAATCCCATAGTATAGATCTTGCATTTAAAAAAGTTTCATAAGCATTCTAGATCTAGCTTTAGGGAAATCGTCCTTTTTGCATGGAAATTTAAAGAAAACTTGTAGCTTGCATGCATTAGATTTCTATTTTCTGTTACAAAAGATAAATCCAGAAATCAGTGCATATTTAATTGGCTGCACAAACAGCAAGCCAACATCCCAAGGAAAGCTTGCTTTCCTTGGTTCCTTTTCACCTGGTTAGCTAGTTTTAACTTCATCTTTTTTTGAGTTAAGGTAGGCTGATCCAAAGGTACTCTTAAAGTGATTTTGGGCATATTTTATTCTAACATGCTCGCTTTTTTTTAGCAGGTGTAACAGAAAATAAAGGAAGCTGCTGTTCGGAAGTGTCCTCAGGAGCGTTCAAATCCCCCTAGGGGTCTCCGATTTGACTAAAACCTTTGATTTTCGCACCTTGTAAGCTCTTTATTTCAATCCATATAATGATCAAGAGGAATTATATCAGTTCTCTAATATTGTAACTGCTTTTAATAAAATTATTTTTTGAATAGGCTCTTTCGATGCCATTCCCCATCCCTCCTGGGGGGATTTGTGTAAGTGTCCTTTTTGTTGCCTTTTGCTCATTTATTTTAAAACTAGCATTGATAAAATATTCAGGGTAGTATAATTTATTGTAATATTAATTTCATATTCCATACTTTATTTTTCAAAGTAATCTTAATACTTACCCCACGATTTCCCGATTGACCCGAAAGGGGAAAGAGATTCGTGGTAGGACTAATTAGAAAACTAGAATTGTGGTTCTATTTTATTTTCATCATTTATTTTTCAGCTATTATAAAATTACCCCTCCTTTATTCCCTGATTGAGATCCACTTGGATCAAAAGAGGTTCCTGGAGGGTTTTCTTTTAAACAAGAACACCCATTGTAAAATTTACTAAAATTGACAAGACTCCGGTGTGTATGCTCTACACTTGGTTGCGGTTCATCTGATCAGTCAAGATGTATCAAAAACACTTGAGTGAATAGTATAATTAGGACTCACTCTCCCAAATTAACAAACCAACAGGTGAAAATCCAACACCTAGATCGAACCATCACGGTGGCAAAATACCCAAAGGAAGCGGGAACTTCTGAAAAGTGACCTCGGGGTGCCAATCTCTATCACACCCTAACGGGTGCATTAGGAACAATAGCCCCAGAGACTCCATTTCAGCCCACATATTCCTTGCAGGTAGCCGTGAAGGTTTAGTTTTGGACATACTCCAAGTACTCTAGGGTATATCTGGAGCCCCCCCTTTGCCTAATTTTAATCAACTCACACTTCAATTTTAACTTAAAACATACCCAGAGTCAATCACTAAACACTCACTCCAAGCACATGCATGTACATTGTTTCTATTTTTTGACCCCATTCTAAGGCACTGGTTATTTTCTTGTTTTATATATATATTGTGTCTCATCATTGTGCTTTCGTGTGTTCATCTTTTGCATCTTGCCATCTTTGATGATCTATAGTTAAATTGCAAACTCCTAAGTAACTCATTCAGTTTAACATCACAACACTAAGTAATTATCCTTAGTAACTTAATAGGGTCTACCCCCCTTGGCTTCATTAGGATTTGAGCCTAAACGGAGGAGTCAAGAACAAGGTGACAGCCTTGACTTGAGACTTTCCCCCAAGGACTCACCGAGTGGCTTGAAGATTTCTGCCATGTGACCCAGGTGTGTGAAAGGCGGCAACAAGATGAATTCACTTCTACTTTCTCTTTTGATGATCACAAAATCATTGGAAGGGAGGAGGATGTTGTCAATTATGATCGGGAATCTCTTGGATCATATCCAAAAGAAGAACATAGATCAGATATAAAATTATCATTTGAACGTCCTAATGAAGTGGAATACAAGCCCCCAATAGTTGGGTGTGAACTAGAAAAAGTGAAGGAAGAAATCATGCAAAGGGATGAAAACATTTCATATTTTGTATTTCCTTGCATCATGATGAAGTTTCAGCCACATCAAAGGATAGGCTTGACATCAGTGAGAATCCAAATCCCACTATCATCATTGAGGAGAGCTATGAACCATCTAGTCTTGCAAGTGGGAAAGCAGAAACAAAGATTCATGAAGAGAAGTGCAAGTCATTGCAAGATAATTGCAATAAATAAGAAGGGGATGATTTTCCTCAATAACTCCACTCATTTTCATGGACCTTGAATATGTATGAAAATAAGATTCAAGAGGAATTACACATTCTCCATGACACATATGCTTCTTTGTCACACCAGTGTTGGATATATTCTTCATTGGAATATCAATCTTCTCTTGAATCCAAGGAGGAGATTCGAAAGGCATTGTCTACAATACAAGGTGACTTATTACAAGTGCTTTCTGATAGAGATGATTTTCTTGAGCTTGTTGGTGTATTTCATGGAGAATACTTGAAGGATGAAGAAGATATTTGAAATCTCACAAAATAATTTTTTACCACCCAAGATTCCTTGAAGAATACTCAATGTGCACTCCAAGAGTCCAAGATGGAGATAGATAAACTTCATGAGAAGTTGCAAATATCTTACCTACCCTCCTACACACCATTCAACCATTTTCACAAGGTTGGTTCCATTCTTGATCATGTGGATGAATCTCATGAGATGGCGGATCATGAGATGCATTTGGTTTTTCATGTTCTTGAGGACTATGCAGACAAGCTTGATGAGAACCAAGCACTTAATCTTTTCCAGAGAAAATTGGATTTGTTTTCTAGAGAGAGTCTCTTCTCCATGGAAGATTCAGATGATCTCACCTTATTTGGATCATCCAGTGATGAATAATATGCATCCATAAGTTGGTTGGATTCACAATTCTACACTGCACACTTCTATTTCATCCACCTTAGTTGGGGGTGAAAATTGGGAGAAGGAATTTTCCTTGTTGGTGCAACATGAGGAGCGGGAGGCTCTAATAGGTGTTCACGATGACTTGATGAATGCACCATTACCTTCCCAGTAGAAACATAGGTACATATTTCTACCTCTTGATTCCATTCATCCACATATGTATTGGGTGGAAGATTAAATGTCACACATGGAGACTTCTTGTAGAAAAATGTCTGCTATGATCAGTGGAAGGAAACTAAGCAAGAAAACTTCCAAGAGAAGTTGTTGAGAAATATATCTTACATAAGGTGGCCTCTGTGGAGGAAATACACACAGTTAGATGGATGATTGCAGCCTTTGAACAATGGAAAGGAGTTGAGCCATTGGATTTGTTCACATGGACCTTTTGGTTGGAGTGTCATTACATTCCCTTGTTGGATGAGGAGACACATATTTGTATTTCATGCTTCCATTATTGGAGATAATTGTGATGCATCATCTTATTGTGAGCATTTTTGGCAGACTTTTGTGTTGGATGATTCCTATATTCATTGGGGTTGGAAATGGGAATCAAACCTATGTCATTGCAGCAACAAAATTGTGAGATTTAGTGCTGGTGTTCATCAAGCACATAAGGAATTTAATGTTGGGTGGGGAATTCTCAAAGATATTCAATTTTGCATTGAGATTTTTCAATTTTCAGTACGATGGTATGATTTTCACATCCCCATTTTCATCTTATATGATGATAAAATTTCATTGTTGTTACTAATATTTGGAAGGGGGAAGAAAATACCACGGGACCCTGGAATTCTTGAAAATGATAGATTTGCAAAAGGGTTAGTAACATCTAGATCCTTGCAGAGGAGGAAATGGGATCCAGACATCTACTCAGTTACCTTAACCCGGTTGAAAATTTTGTTGAAAGAATTGTTCATTGGAGAAATGACTATGATCAGAGTGGTGCAGAAAAAACATGATGGAAAAATTATGCAACACTCTAAAGTGATTCTTCTTGAGGACAAGTAGAATTGGGAGGGGACGATTGCCATGTCCCTCCCTTGAAGGGACCTTGAATGTGTTGACCTTGACAAACACCTAGGGGGGAAAAAAGATGAATTAATTAATTAACCTAGGGAATTTTGTTAAATTATTTTTTAGGAGTGTGGAAATTGGACCCAGTGATAGAACAATTACACTCACAACAATTATCAATTGTACATGCAAAATTACTCACAAAAGAGACTGGATATGGAGCTGAACACTAAACTGTATTGAATAAGTGTACAATAGCCAACCCTGTGAAGTCATAGGATGCCACAATAAATAATTACATGAGGGATTCAAATGCATGAAGAAGCCATTCGAATCTAGTCAAAAGCAGGCTTACTAAATCTAAGCAAATCCCCCATAGGTGCATAAAGCAGTTTCCAAAATTGTCAAAGAGCTCACGAATTGGAAAAATCAATTAGGAAATCTAAAAGGTAATGGAAGGAAAAATCATACATGCTTTTCATAGGAGAAAAGAGTGGAGGATGTGGAGGACAAAAAACTAGTTAACCTCACCTAGTCAAACTTTCCCAATTGCCTTAAAGCACTGAAAAAGTAGGCAATAAAGAAAAAAAAGCATATTTGGCCTAACTCATGGACATATGAGGGAATGGGACAGCACCATCACTGTGGATCAACTCAAGAGGTGCAGAGGTTCTCTCATGACTAGCTCTCTCAAATTTATGCTCTGGGTGTTTTCATAGGATGCAACCTTGACAGACTCCTTTGGAAAATTTTATCTTTGGTAACCCTATGACCATCTCTTTTTCACTAAGATCTAAAATTTACTTGTAATTTAGGTGGACAAATATTTCATGCCAAATATTGCTTGCCTCATTAGCATGAATCAGAAGAGCAGAGGGGTTTGAGTAGGGTAGGAAGTGTGAGAACATGTATACCTTCGAAGTATGATTTGCAACTCCTTTTGCAATGAATTTACCACTTGAGATCTCTGTGATCTCAACTTCATCAGGGGAGAATAACCTTCTTTGGAGACCCTATGTGGGTCATCTAATACACTGATAAGAGGTTAGAGACAAGACCTGGAACATACAACATATTGCTAAACTTACCATGATCAAGATCAATCCTCCCTTTGCCCAAAATTTTAGTGAGAGAGTCATCTCCCAGTACTATTGGTGGACCTTTCAACATGTCAAGTGAGGTGAATTCCTCCTTAGTCGAAACCATATGTTTTGAAGCTCTAGAATCAATGATGAAACTAGGTGATCTTGATGTGCCAGAAACCAATGCATGAACTCTCTCTCTGTCTTATTTACTTGATCCTCCTTCCTTCTTCTTTGAGCTGTCTGGAAGGGAGATGCCATTCTTCTCTAGGAGTTGGGTCAGCATGTCTATTTGGTTATTCATGCAGGAGCTCTCAGAATGATTTCCCTTACTGCAGTATGTGCACTTGCTCATTTCTCCTTTGTTCTTCTTCTTTTGGTAGTTCTTCTTGGAACCTTGAGGCTCCTCCAGAGACTTGTTCTTATCTCTCTTTTGCTCAGGTGGATTTTTATATTTCTTTTTGATTTTTGAATCCACCCTCGAATCTCCAGCAACCAGAGCTTGGCGTTTGGATGGTTTGATGGTGCCCATCATCGGCAACTTATCTTGTTCTTGTGTGAGAGATTCCATGAAATCTGCAAGGCTAGGCATCTTCCAGGTTCGAGCTGTCAACTTTGTGGCATAGAAGGTCGAAAAAAACACTGAATAGTCAGGGCCAAGCTTTGAGAGTATGGCCAGGACCATCTTATCATCCTTCTTTTCAATCCCACATTGTTTTAGCTGCAAAACAAGTGCTTTGAACTTGGAGAACTAGAGTTGCAGGGATTCAAAGCTATTTGGACTCAGGGAGATCAGTTCATTTTCAATTTGATGTCCCCTCATCTCATCTGTCTTTCCAAAAATATCAACAAGATTCTCCCATAATTCATTCGGTGATGTCAATCCATAAATATGGAAAAGGAGGTCTCTTGATATACTCAGACACAAGAGACCATAGGCCTCATCCCTCCTGTTGTGCCATTTTATCTTCTCTGCAGCTGCATTGGGCTCTGCTTCTGTTGCCATGGTCACTTTGTAGAGGCATTTCGATCTCAAAAGTATCTCCATCTCTACTTTCCATTCAAAGAAGTTAAATGGAGTTAAGATGATCTTCTGAGATTGATCCATAGCTCAAAAATTGTCCCGACAGGAAGTAGAATGCTCCCAGTCAATGATGTTGAACCTGCAAAAAAAATTGGAAGGAGAGAAATCGATCTACAAAGGCTCTGATACCATGTGGAAATTGAACCCAGTGATAGAACAATTACACTCACAACAATTATCAATTGTACATGCAAAATTACTCACAAAAGAGACTGAATATGGAGCTGAACACTAAACTGTATTGAATAAGTGTACAATAGCCAACCCTGTGAAGTCATAGGCTGCCACAATAAATAATTACATGAGGGATTTCAATGCATGAATATGCCATTCGAATCTAGTCAAAAGCAGGCTTACTAAATCTAAGCAAATCCCCCATAGGTGCATAAAGTAGTTTCCAAAACTGTCAAGGAGCTCACAAATTGGAAAAATCAATTAGGTAAGCTAAAAGGTAATGGAAGGACAACTCATACATGATTTTATTAGGAGAAAAGAGTGGAGGATGTGGAGGGTAAAAAACTAGTTAACCTCATCTAGTGAAACTTCCCAATTGCCTTAAAGCACTAAAAAAGAAGGCAATAAAGCAAAAAACACAGATAGGCACTAGGGAGGCCAGGAATAAAGCAGATTTGATTCTAGGAGGTTTCCCAAGTGCTCCATGACTCAAAATTAGCAAGTTTTACCACTATGGATGTGTAGATGACAACTTGCATAAGGTGTAATATGGAAACTAGGCAAATACGACAAAAATGGATTAATTAATGTCTAAGGTAGCTAACTATGGGTTGTTTATTCTAACAAGGAGGCTTATACTTAGTTTATTTTTTTCATTATTAATTAATGTGCAAATAAAAATGCGGAAATAAGTTTTCATGTCAGGAGGGTACATTGGGAAATCCAACTTGCCTAGGTTGATAATTAGAAACTATCAAAGGGATTGATAAAAGTAAGTAGTTAGAAAAGATGGAAAGTAACTAAAATACAAGAAAATAATTGATAAGTAAAAACAGGAAACTATAGGCATAAGTACGATGCATTTTCCATTTATAATATTAGTTACAAAAGAAAAAAGTGCAGAAAATATGTCATAAGCAAAAGCAGGAAAACCTTGGCCTAAGGAGGGCACAATTTACATTTAGAGGAGCAGTTACAAAAGTAGAAAGTGCAAAAAAGATGTCATAAGAAAAAGTAGGAAACTTTGGGCCAAAGGAGGTCACATATTCTATTTGGATGAATATTTAATGACAAGGAAACATTATACATGACTCATACATGCTATTTTGCTCAAGGAGGGATAATTCATAATTAGGGTTAGGTTTTTGCAAGTGGAAACTTGATCAACATGTGAAGGAATTGCTCAAAAAGTCACCCAAGTCAGTTAATGTTTATTTAAGGGTGGTTCAAACTCCATTATTCATTTTGTTTCATGAATTCTTTTTGTTGTGCCTCAGTCTCTTGGGAGATGCCCCCCAAGTCCCTTTCCCTCCTCTTCTTTATCCCCCATCTTCGGTGCAGGTGATGGTGAGATAAGGATAAACACACTAAAATTGATATAATAACTCTACATCAGCTAATCCATCCATTTCATATGAGCTCCATTGAAGGTAATTTTAGCTACGCTTCAGTCCCAAGCTTAGTGTTAGTTTTGGGGCTCCCATCCTCAGTTTTGGACCCCCCTTTTGCAGAGATAAGTACTAATTTTTTTTTCAAGATATGATAATCCCAAATAAAGTCATTATTAATTATATAATTCAGTAATTTTTCTTTTCAAGATAACTCTCATGTTAATTTTTCATGAGTGAGCCTCTTATTTCCCCCTTGATGGGTTTTTTATCAGTTTCATGCAATAAGAATGAAGAAATTTACAAGGGAAGAAGTGTTAAATGATAATATGTGTAAAAAATGATATATTAGTCTCTATAATACATCATTAGTAGGTATGAATTAAATATGGTTCGAAATTCATCAAATTATGCACACCCCTGCTAGTTGACTAGGAAAATTCTACTAGTTTTCTAGTTTTTATCATTTTGGAAGTTTTATGCATTAAAATGTCATTAAAAAGGTTTTTTTAGGAGTTTAAATCACTCTACTACCGATCCTATCTCTCATATAGTGATTTTGGTGAGTTCATACCACGCTTGGACAGCCATCTTTGCGTAGGGTCTCCGTAGGCCAAAACTGCTCCTTGGAGAAGAGAAGTAGTAGAAGTAGATCAAGGTTTTGTGACGTGCCTGACTTGGATAAAGGTATCATTGTACTTATTCCATGTTTAATAAATATGTTATGTCCTTATTCTTCACAAATCACTATATAATGTATGTTATACTTTTTTTTGTGATCATATGTTTATGATAATCAGATTAGATTTTCGCATTGCTTTACATTTAGTCATATTAGTTTGAGGAAGGTATAATTCGTTTTGTGGTTCTCTTGGACCAAGAGGAGGAAGAGGAGGATTTAAGGGATACTTGGATCAACTTTCTTTTGTCAAGTTATGAACCATTCTAATCTCTGAAACTTTTTTATATATACTTGCAGAACTATATGCATCTCTCTTTCAACCCCAGTATCTTGATGGCGTCTTAAAGCCTATCCATAGGAACACTTTCCTCTACAATGGAACTGGTGACTCCGATGGGGAGATCCTTATTTGTTTTGGGTTTCTCTGTCTTTCTTCCAGTCTTTTTCAAGGTTTCAAGTCCTTCTTACAAGTTGGGAACACCTTTTGAGTCTATTAGAACACCTCTCATGCCTTCCTAGGTCAGGTTTTCACCCTTTTGTGCTTTCTACCACCCATTCAAAGACTTCAGAATGAATAGTAACGACCTTGGGATGTATTCCCAACCTACACTACCTACACCCTGCATGTCATTCATGATGTTTCTTGAGGAAACTCACGAATGCACCTAAAAGTGTGTTTTTTCATCAATTTTAGGGTTTTTTGGGTGATTTGACGGATGTCTATGGGGTCTTCAAGGGTCCTCTGCATGTGCATTGCTCATGGGAGATTGTTTTATCTCTGTTAGATTATATTTATACATCTTGTAGGCCCTTTTTAAGTTCTTTAACTTGTTTTTTTGCTTTCCTCCCCACCTCCTTCTTTGGCTTTACCTTGTTGGACAAGGCGCTGAGCTGCCTCTGTTTGGAGGTTTAGATTGATTCTTGGGACTTCTTTACCCTTATTTTTGTTAGTATTATTGCTTGGTCTCTTCATGCCAAAGTAGTTGTATTTTTTTCCCTTGTCATCCTTCCTTCCGAAGAGAGGTTATATGCAACTTTAGGGAAACCTAGGGTTTGTTTTTGGGGGTGTAGAATAGTTGTCTACTTGCTTTGCTTACATTACTTTCTTGCATTAGTTGATATAATGATTTTTCTTTTGAATTTATAAAATAAAAATAAAAAGAAAACATGTTTTCTTTATATGCATGTAGATTAGGGGTTTTTCTTTAATGTACTACATATCATTAGTCTGGAAAAACTAAAAATAAGTTGTGCTTTAGTGGCTTTTAAGTTTCTATTTGAAAAATAAAGAGAATAGTTTTTTCTTTTTGCGTTTCATTTCTCTTTGCTTAGTCGTATTGTTTCAAAATTGATTCAAAACACAATTGGTTTCAACTTCACCACCCCTTTTAAGTAATCAACATCCCTTTAAAATAAATGCTTAATATCTAAACTTTATTAGTAGCTGTTTGTTTCTAGGGAAGACACACTATTCTATGCTATTGTTTTGGGTTAGGGATATATTAACTACCCAAAACTTAAAAATAAAACACAGTGGCCTATATTTTAGGAAATCCAACTTCATTGAGAAATACACCGGAGATCTCCTCTCACACAAGAGTCAAGCACGAGGTTGTGTGATACCGAGTTGTTCGAGATACCCCTCCTCTCCTTAGTAGAGCATACACCATAGTTGTCTCACGTTTGGGGACTCAACCAGTGCCTCCTCTCGGCCCCATTTGGTGCCTGGTACTTATTACATTTCAGGGTTAGATACCCTACCCATGTGCATCGAATGGATTGACAACTATTCCACTGGACTTTCTCCATGGTTTTGGTAACCTTAGTATCGTGTATGCTAGGATCTTACAGAGGTGGCATTGGAAGGCTATTTCCAATGCCCCTAGGGTATAATTTGAAGGTAACCTAGGTTGCGAATTTGGGAGGGAGGTTGGGTGATTCTAGTGCTATCACCCATAGAAATTTTCACAAGAATCCAAGTAATTGATCTCGTTCCTTCACTAGTTAGTTCTAGGCCCTCATCATCACAGAATTTCCTTTGGAAGGCATCTTTGTTTTAGTGGCTTAATACCTTGGAATTTTCTACTAGTGGTGTGTTCTTTGTACTGTTGGTTTCTTGTCGACCTCAGAATTTTTTGCTTGTTTAAAACTATGGCTAACACCCCTATCAATACTAACCAAGAGATACCTATGCTGGGAACTCCTTGTACTATTCCTATCATAGGGAATCTTGGTATTCCTTTGATGACCACCTTGAATCTACCTAGATTCAGCCTAGGGATACTGGTGTGGTTGTTTTCCACTCCAACTACCCTAAATTCCTTGGATGCTTCTCAATTAAGACTCTTATATCAAGGGAATCAAAACATTGCTTCCCCTTCACCTATAGCAGCTTCTCCTCCTCCTTGTACCTCATGCAATGAAAGTATTGATACTAGTAACCGGAAATATAAAAGGAGTAAAAGAAGGAAGAATAGGAAGAAGAATCGAAAGCAAGGGGGCACCCCTTCAACCTCTGTAGGTCAAGTTGAACCTCACCACCCATCCTTTACAATTCATGATGGAGGAACCATTCCAACCTATGTAGTTCATGTTGGATCTAAGCACTCAACATCTGCAACTCAAGTTGATATTCACCATCCAACATATATTGATCATGTTGGTGGAACCTTTCCAACCTCTGGAGGTCATTTTCGATCCAGTCACTCAGCCTCTTCAATTCATGCTCAGGACACCTATTCAACTTCCACAGTTCAAGTTTAACCTCCCTATCCAATGTTTGCAGGCCATGTTAGACATTACCACCCATCCTTTGCAGTTCATAATGGGGGAACACACTCAAAATATGTGAAGAATGTTTATACTACCCATCCAACCTATGTTTTTCATGTTGGACCTAGAATCTCTGTAATTTCCCTTTTTAATAAATTGTATTACAATGATCAATTTTTCACTCTTTTCCCAATTTCGACCTTGACTAGTTTTGATGTCTAGGTATCCAAATTGGCCGAAATGATCCCAAATATTATGGAAAGGTTTATGAATGATATTAATACTTGAATATTATTTTCATAGATTATTTATGGCCCTCCAATTACTTCTGAAAACTTTTTTAATATTCTGACCAAAGTAGGAGTCTTTACTAGCAAATTGGGGCTGCAATTCCCCCTAGGTAAATGATGGAAATGGCTTCTCAAATTCTCCCAAACCCACTCGAATTTATGAAAATATGCAGAGGATTTTTAATGGAAATTTTTAATGTCTCATATGCATCATTATTCAGTTTATACAATCTATTATTACCCTCTCCCAAACAGCTACAAAATCACTAATTCGACCCTCGGGGAAATGGCACCAAATCTTCTCCAAATGCAATTAAACTGAGTAAAATGACATAAAATGCTTGAGTGATGAAAATGAAACTTGTAATAATAATAAATTACAGTCTATTCATCATAAATATATCATATATAAATTCTTCCATTTGAAATAATCAGCATTATCATGGCATACATCAATATAGTGGGGAAATGGTCATTGTTTTCTCATTAATAGTCACCTTTACATACAACCCTTTGATATTTCAACCTTATAATTTATGAGAATGAATAAAATATAATATTTATATTATTACAATCTGAAATGGATAGTGAAATTATCTCCCTATTCGAAATCATCAATATTACAATGGTTCACAACAAGATAGTGGGAAAATGACACTATTTCTTCATTGTTTAACATTTTTACATGAAATATTTTGGTATTTCAACCTGAGAGTCTTATGAAATTGAAATACATAGAATTTAAATCAGAAAAAAAGGGAATTAGAATCTTCCTCAAAGAGATCAATAGCTCACCCAAAGCGCAATCCCTCTATGAGCAAGAATATGCAATATAAACTGGAAATGGTTGAGAGAAAGTGATGCACTAGAAGGAAAAAAAATCTGACCTGTAGCTTAAACCTGAAAATAAAACTCCATTATATCCCCATGAAATACATGAGTGGCCTCTCCAAACACCAAATTGTATGGAAATATTTCACCCTCGAAATTGGCTAAGGCAAGAAACTAGTCATCCACTAGCTCTCTGAATTCACAAATGAAAATTTATCAAATGATAAAAAGATCTAATATTGGTTCATACCTATATTTTATAAACATACTTAGCCTTATAAGGTTACCAATCCATCCAAAAACTCAATCCAATTTGAATTAGCGTGTGTGCTCAATATTTTCCAAGTGTCCTCCCTTTCCTAGCCTTCCATATTCCCCCAATTCGAGTAGGAACCCATTGCGATTCCCCAACTCACATGAGTTCCCTATTGGATTCCCTATTTCAAACTGATATTCCATAATGGTCATATGTCAGCCTTCAGGTCTAGAATATTTCATAAATGTCATAGCATCTTCATCATTGGTGTCATAGATGTCGTAGATGCTAGGGAATCTAGCCCAAGTGTCCAAGAAGCTCCCATTTGACTCTTGCTATCCCATGGAAGTTACAATTCCTTCCCAATTAGATATATGAGGAATATGGCCAAGTGTATTATCCTTATAACTCATCAAAGAAAATTAGGATTCCCATGGATTCAACATTTCAAGAGGAGGATGCCAAGTGGCACATAATTTCTAGCTTGTGTGGGCCCCATAATCTCCATGTGTCTCCATGCTCCATTTCCACTTCAATTTTATCTTGTGTTTATTTAATAATATCTATTATTAAATATTTATTCCATTCTAATGTATGAACATCATTTATTATCTCCCTTATTAAAATTCCAAATGTATCCATCCAACCTATGGAACTAGTAGTATTCATGGAATTGTCATCCTATGCAATTATTAAAAATGGGAACATTACACTCCCAACCACTGTAGGTAATGATGGGGGGGGAGAATCTCAGACTCTATATTTTATGCTGAGGGAAATAGTTAGCCACTTCCATTCATGTTGACACTGTTGAAAATACTAACCATTCAAAACACAAGCCCAAGTTTCCTTGTAAGCTTTGTGAGGGAGACCACCTTACTTATCAATTCCCTACCATCAAAAAGGTACAAAGAGTTTGGTTCCAAGGTCATCCTATCAACATGATGAAGTCTATCAACAACCATCCTCTCTTAGTTAGGTTGGAAAAAAAGGTACAAAGAGTTTCCTTGTAAGCTTTAACATGCTGAAGTCTATCAACAACCATCCTATCTTAGTTAGGTTGGACAAAGTTGACACCCAGCCTCTGATAGTCATGCTGGGGGTAAATAGTCAGCCACTACTAGTCATGTTGATACCGTTGAGAAAAATGGTCATTTGAAAGGAAAACTAAATTTCCCTTGTAAGTTGTGAGAGGGATATCATATTACTCACTAGTTCCCTTATATCATAGAGGTGCAAAAAGTGTGGTCAGAGACTCAAGAATATCATCTTCTTGAGAAACCTAACGTTTCTCAACCACCTACTCAACCTTTGGTTGATCAAGTGGTCAAACCAATCTCAGCTTTGGTCGATCCCACTATTATTTCAAAGAGTGATCCTTATGTGATTGAACTAATGTCATTATTGGTCAATCCCACTCTCCCTTCAGGTAGTTACTTTCACAAAGTGGTTGAATCGATTCCATTGTTGATAAATCCCACTCTTCCTTTGGAGAGTGAAGTTTCCAGTAGTCACATTTTCTTCACTACCATTTCAAAACTTACTAAACAAGGGGGAATCAAAATCACTTCGGATGAATCCCCACCAATCTCTTGGATTGGTTCATTTGATTGGGATAGCCTTGTTGAGCCACTCCTTTCTTCTGATGCACCTTTCCAGATGAAGTTCTAAGTCAGAAAAGACAAAATTGCTCATTGTATTGTTGATGAAGGAGCCTTAGTTAGTATTTTATCAGACTCGTTAACATAAATTGAACAATCATCTAAATTGGTGGTATTTTATCTCTTTCTTGGACCATGTAGATTATTTACGAGAAAGGAACACTCTCTTTTCTGCGGATTTCAGAAGAGTATCTTCAGGAATAGGTTTATCAATTTTTCGGACCTGGAGGAATAAACTTATGGAAAATGAAACTTTTAAACCTTAGTTTTCTCTTTTTTTCTCTGTACCTAAAGATGAAAAAATATTTCGAGTGCACTTTATGTCTTTGTCATGCTCACTAAACCCTAGAAAAAATCATCAAGTTTACTGTTGTTTGTACCATTCTCGTAAATAAATGGAAATTTTTGAGTGATCTTGATTTCCTTCACACTCATTAAAAGTAGAGTGTTATGCTCGCTTATGAAGGAACGTCGATCTGGTGATAGTTTACCCCTTTTTTTGACCTTGCTAACTAACTATAAAAAAATACATACCTTAAGTCGCTTGGACTAAGAGAGTTCTCCTTTGGATTGTTTTATATTTTTTCAGACTTAGGAGACTAACTTTATGAAAAATAACCCCCCTAGAGTCTTCTTTGGATTTTCCATACTCTCAAAAATATGGAAACACTGTCAAGCATCCACTATTTTGGGCTCCCAAAATTCATGAATTAGTGCTTTATAAAGAATTCTTTTGTTTTTCTTCTTCGAGCTTGTTAAAAATGAAGAAGGTCTTGAGTTTCCTTTCTTGGACTCGTTAAACCTTTACAAGAGAGAGGGAAGGGAAGTTCATTAACATGTATTTTAAATCATGGTAGAAATTCCTTCCTCCTTGAACAAAGCATCAGTTTTGAGTCTATCAACAATTGGGTCCCAATTTTTTACCTTATCCCGATTCAGAACTTGTTACTCCTCCAGTTGGTATCTTTTCCAATTTTATGGAGAATCTGTCAATGTCTCCTACATTGCATATTTTTGTTTTTTGTTACTTTTGTGTCAAAATATGCCTAAATCACTTTTGTTCCATGCTCATTTTTCAATGATTAAACCTTTGTCAACCATTCTGTAGTTTCTTTGACCTTTTGTGTCATCCATTCCCTGGTATCGGTTCATTACGCCATGTCTTCGACGCTTCTTATCATAAAAATTTGTACCATCTCTTAATCCAATCAATCTTTGACTTACCTCATGTTGGATTATGAAATATGACTTAATTCCTTCCTTCCAACATATCTTTTCCTATCGACATCAACACCTCTTGCTCTAGAAATGAGATTTAGAGTTTACGACAATACCTTGGGGATTGAAGTCATCAGTGGAAATTTCCCTCCCTGTTGGGTAGTGGGAATACCTTGATGTCTCCTACTTTATGGATTCTTCAGGTGTTCAACTTCAATACCTTGTATTCACACTTGCTATAATGTACTAGGTACCTTGGGGATCATTTTGATCAATGGTGGTTTCCTTCACGTTTGTTAACGGTCCTCATCAATGGACTGTAATCAAACGGTTTCCTCCATGTTCAACTTCATCTCCTTTATTCACATGGTTAGGATTTGTACCTTTGGGAGGTCTAGATTGAATACCTTGGGACAATAGTAGCATCGTCATCTTTTGCTATTTCCTGAGTTGCAAAAGACCTTGTCACACTTCATATGACATTTTGATGAGACAAATATCCACCTTGTATTCTTGTGGCTATGATTGATTATTGAGCATGGATCCACCTTGTTCACTTGTGGCCATGACTCCTTTAAATTTTATATGGTGCCTTTTTCATATTGTGTGACCATGATAGTTACATCAGTTATAATCATGTTGGATCCACCTGTATCTTTATGGTGATGATTTCTATATGGACCTGTATGTCCTAGAGATCATTTTTGTTTGACATTTATCTCTCTTTCAAGTACCTCTGATCAAGCCTTTCTATCTTGGATTCTCTGCTCTCTCCATACTCAGTATTTTCCTTTCATAATTTATTTTGTATCTCATCTTCCCCTATAACCTCACACATTAGGGGGCATTTGTTATAGCTTAAAATGACGCACCCTCTTCCTGTTACAACTTTCCAATTATTTTGTTGCATGTCGACACTTCCATGATGACACTTCATGAAAGTCATTGAAATTCACTGAAAAAAACACCTATATTGGAGCAACCATATTTGGAGTTATGTAACTCCGTTTGACCTCTTCTCTACATCGTTGGAAGGGTATTTGCGTAAAAAAAAGGACTTTCCAGAAGACACCAAAGTCTAACAATGCCCAGAAGTACCCTAAAAATGAGAATCTTTGATCTATTTGTGACTTTGCCTTCATGGGACCTGCAAGTTTCACCTTTGTACTGGAAACTTTCCATTCATGCTACCTACCAATACCCCCAATTACTATTGTATTCATGAATCTTGTTACTGCATCTCACAATTATCCCTTTGCATGATTGTTGTCACTGTAACCCATGAATATGTCATGTACATGTCCAAAAATGGATGTTTCTTGAATCTTGGGTAGTTTGGGTGGTTATGTAATTGACTCCTTCAATTGTAACTACTTTGTCTTCGATCATATCTCTTTAGAAATGTATAAATAGAGGTAGATAGGTCTAGGAGAAGGGACTTAAAATTTTGCATTGTTATGCTGGAGGAATTGGGACTCTCATTCCCCCACCTTAGCCCTAGAAGCTATCTCCTTGTGTTATAGATATTGAAAGATAAGTTCCTTGTATAAGAGAAGCAGCAAAACCATATCAAGATTTCATGAGGTTCCTAACTTGGAGAAGTATCATTGCACTTCTTCAATGTTTAATAAAGATGTGATCTCATGTTCTTCCCAAATCATTGTCTAATGTATGTTATACTTCTATTTGTGATCAGATGTTTATGATAATCATATTAGTTTTTCATATTTCTTTGATTATCATTTCTTTAAATTTAGTCATATTGGTTTGAGGAAGGTATAATTTGTTTTGCAGGTCTCTTAGAGAAAGAGGAGAAAGAGGAGGATTGAAGGGTTGCTTGGATCAACATTCATTTTTCAAGGTATGAACCATCTAATATTTGAAATTTGTTTATATATACTTGCAGAACTATATGCATCTCTCTTTTAGCCTCAGTATGTTGATGGCCTCTTAAACCCTAGCCATAGGAACACTTTCCTCTACAACAATATCAGATTAGGGATATTAGAAATTCTTAACATGGGGGAAATCCTTAAGGAGCAGAAAGGTGATATCTTCCCTATCGGGACATAGAAATATCATTATAGTATATTAAACCATTTTTCTAGGGTTTCAACATTGATATGGCCTTCAAATAAATGAATATCAAAACTAACTTGTACCTTAAAGGGTGTGTCTCCTCCAAAGTGACTTCTTGATGATCCCGATGTTGCTACTGGAATCTGTCAAAGGATCTGGGAAAATTTTTCTATCATATAGATCCTCTATTACATGAGGTATTCCTTGAGAAATAGCTTGATAGGTCTCATTCTTTCTCATAGATTTTTTCGTAATCTTGGGAGGAATTTTTAGCTGATGAGAGTGGTTTTATCCATGATCAACTAGTTCAAGACCCAACTCTCGATATCTAGATCTCAATGGGGACATGATTGAGAGATAATAGAGAGAAGATTGTTCACATACCACTTATCCAAATTTATGTGAGAATGAAATGATAGAGAATTTATATAATCACATACACAAATATATTGCAATAAACACAATGCTATAGTAAACTAAGATTCTATAAAATCAATGAAATAGAACATAATATAAAATAAAATAAACTAGAATGGTGGTAGTTATATCTCTGGGAAGACATGTTGTGGCTATGCTCATTCGTCACAAGTTGATTACAAAAGGAGGTAGAAGGGCCTTTTTATCATAACCATGAGGGTAAAAACACTGACATCCAAAAACCTAACCCTAAGAGATGATTCATAAAAAAAAATTATAGGCCCCTAGGTGGTTAGTTGAGGTGTCAACTTCTCAGGAGCATACAATTTTCGTAGGGTCTCCATTTAGGGAATTTGATAGCTTGTTGGAAAGGTCTAGCTAAGAAAAGCACATTTTTCCCATCCCATATTTCCTATAGATATGAATGGATTGTGGTGTCTCCAAAAAAATTATTTGATGGCCTCAAAATGGCCCTAGAAGTTTTAGACATGAAAATCCATAAAAACTACCCAACTGGAAAAATTGTCTTGATATGGTGGAATAGGTGCATGGCCACCGATATCCATATAGAGCATTCCTATAACTCAAAAAAATGCCAAAATAGAAAAAATAATTTTATCCAATGGAATAAGTGGGTGGCCAACCGATACCCATCTATATCTATTCCCCCCCCTTAAGAAGAAATCCTATCCATTTTCTAAATTCCTTGATCATATGGAGAACTATGTGCTCAGTTGAGCTCCCAATGAGGATTTTTTTGAGGTGAAAAGGTTTCCTTTATTTGACAATATGATAGGGATGTAAATAATATTAATTGATGTGTTGGACCCATTCAACAAGTTTGATTTCCTTATTATCCTTTCTATGAACCCATGTGCATGATTTATTTCTGGAGGGGCACCTTGAATGTGTGGCCTTGTACTCCAGAGGTACCCAAATAGGTGAGACATAATTCCTTTGTGTTCCTATTGCCTCTATGGAATAGAGGGATTCTGTGCAAAGGTTGTGGAGGTATTTGTAATCTAATGTTCACTTTCAGAGGAAATTTTGAAGAGGGAAAATTTCCTATTGTGGGATATTATCTTCATGCATTGATTGGTTGAGGTCAAAGAGACTGTGGTAGGTGCAACTGTCTCAGATATCCAATAAAATTATCCTCCCAGAGTGACAATGACACTACAAGGTCATGACTCATACACAACATGATGCTTCCATGTATATGGCTACCCTAAAAGAACATCACATAATTCAATTTGGGCCACATCACATGGTACCTCATCTTTGAAAGGATTGATGTTGTAAGGTAGATGGAATTGATGATTGAAACATATACTTCATCCTTGGATTAGCCAAATGATGGTGTATGGATGTGGTTTTGGTTTTTTCAATAGCACCAATATATTGATGAATTCCACTAAGATCAAGTTATTTTGGATGTCTCTATTAACAACAAAATGCAGGGTAATTCCCTTCACCCACATCTATGCGTGGAAAAGGTGTGTGTATGCCTTTGACTCTGGCAGTTTATCTGGTTGATTCTATGTTCTAACGATAGTGACATTGGGTTCAAAATCAATGATCCATCTCCCCTAGTCTATGAATGTGATGTTAGGTTCTGAATCAAAATAAAAACTAGGATATGATTATGAATATTTTATCTTGACCACCAATGATTCGTTTGAGCCACATTTATCAGTAATATGATAATGGATTTTGAGGAACGCACACCACTTGTTGGTTTCCTTATTTTTATTTATGTTAAAATTCTTCACTTATGGTTGGGACTCATTTTCCTAGGGTTGGTTTTCCTTACATTGTCCTTTTCTCTATGATCTAGGGGTTCCCTTTCCTTGCTTCTACTATGGATTAGCAGGCCCAAATTCTCACTCATATTTTGTTGAAATTTATGCTCAATTTTGGAAATATATCAATAAGTCGCTCCCAATGAAGATATGTATAGGAATTCCATCTCTGTTAAAATTTATTGATGTAGTCCATTGCGATATTTCATAACCAAGACTTGCCCGGAGTATCTGATACCTATATCTATGCTCAAGGTATGAATTTTTTTTGTGTACTCTGGAACTGCTCGGTCCCTCTCTTGATGCAAAATGGTCCATTTTGTGTATTAGTCATAATAATCTCCCATAGGTTAATATTGTTCCTTAAGTGTGTCTATAAAAGATGCCCAAGTTGTATTGGCCTTAAACATTATAGTCCCCTTTGTTAATTTATTCTCAAAATAAGTTTCCGACCAATCCTTGACATGGGGGATATCCTTAAGAAAAGCAAAGGTTATCTTTTCCCTATCAGAAAATTGTGGACAGAGAAATACCATTATAGTAGATTTAACCATTTATCTAGGGGATTATCATCGATCTGGAATTCAAATAAATGAATATCAAAATTAACTTGTACCTTGAAGGGTGTGTCTCCTCTAAAGTGACTGCTTGATGATCCATCTATTGCTTCTAAAATATGTCAAAGTATCTGGGATACTTTTTCTATCATCTCATTTTACTATCACAAGAGGGATTCATCGAGGGATACTTCTCCATCATCTCTAATTTCCTCAACCGTTGGGAGGAGGTTTTATTCGATGGGAGTGGTTTTCCCCAAGCTTGACTAATTCAAGATCCAACTCTTGATATTTGGACCTCATTGGGGACATGCACTAAGAGGTAACATAGATGAGATGCTCCAATACCATCAATACATATTTATGTGATAACAAAATGAAAGAGAATATATATAACAACTTATGTTGCAAGAAACTAATAGATACAATAAACACATATTCTAGTAAATGAATGAAACATAACATACTGTAAAATAAAAGCAGTTATAATTGTGGTATCTATATCTATGAGAAGAGACGTGGAGGCTACACTCATTCATCACAAGCTTATTACAAAAGGAGGTTTAAGGGCCCTTTTATCAAAAGAATGAGTGATAAAACCCTAACATCCTAAAATATAACCCTATAATATGATTCATAAAAAGATTTACGGCCCATGAGCTGGTTAATTGAGGTGTCAACTTCTTAGGGGTATAGATTTTACATATGATCTTTGTTTAGGGTGTTATATAGCTTGTTGGAAAGGTATATCCAATAATAACACATTTATCCCATATAGTCCTACCTATGGATAAGAAGGGATGCTAAAATCACCAAAAAACATGATTTACGGCCTCAAAATGGATCTAAAATTTTTGGACACAAAAATTCATAAAACTACCAAACTAGAAAAACTGTCTTGACTAGGTGGAATAGGAGGGTGGCCACCAATATCCATCTAGAGAATTCCTTCGACCCAAAAAACTATCAAACTAGAAAAATCATTTTCATTTAGTCGAATAGGTGGGTGGGAATTGATATCCATCTGGATCAGTTAGCCATGATAAGTAAGAGAAAATTCATTGAATTGATAAAGAAATCTCATATAGAGATGAATGGTTTTATTGACAAAGTTAGTTTAAATATCCTTCCATTAGGATCCTATGATGATTTGATTAGGATGGATTGTTTAGAAACCAACAGGGTAATTTTGAATTGATTCAATAATACCTTTAGTTGTATTGACAATGATATAACCTTCAGGAAAATATTAGGTGTTCCCAGATCTATCACAATTTGGAAAATTTCAAACTTACAACTAAAAGGATGTTCCAAGAAGGGTCATAAATAATATGTATATTAGTTACTAAACTCTACTAAAAATAAGTTTGATCCTTCCCTTGATGACTATTTTATCCTAAGATATTTTCATCATTTGATTTCTAGAGGAAATTCCTAGATTACCTCCCAAGAAGGACATAGACTTTACCATAGATATACACCAATGTACAAAGATACTTATTGTATGAGTATACCATGATTGACAGAGTTGAATATGAAATTACATTATTTTTTATATAATGGACACATAAATCCTAATGTGTCCCCATGTGGAGAGCTTGTACTGTTTGTCAGTATGAAGGATGGCGCATTGAGGTTATGTATAGATTACATGTAGCTGAATAAGATGACCATTAAGAACAAATACTCTTTCCCTGTATTGATGGCTTATTTGATCAAGTTAGAGGATAAATATTGTTCTCCAAAATAGATCTTAGATCGAGCTACCATCAAGTTAGGATAAATGAAGAGGATATATACAAAACAACTTTCTAAACTAGATATGTTCATTGTTAATTTGTAGTCGTTCCCTTTGGCCTTACGAATGCTCCAACTACTTTTATGTTCTTTGTAGTGGGAATTTCTCCCTTACTATAGGGTAGGAATGGATACCTCCCGTCTATAGGATGGAAGGATAGGTTTCCTGATGGTAGTACAAGAAAACCGAAATGGAACTAAAGCAAAGAGAACAGAAAAGAAAGAAATGGACACCCTACACACAGGGTCATACTCTAGAAACTTGCATGCAACTTGTTAGAACATAAAATAAAATTGCAAGCAAACTAAGTTAGAAAAAATAGAATAAAAATGATAATAAACAAATCTTATACCTCTTGGTGGAAATGAGCCACCATGTCCTAGCTTAGAGAAGCACCTCTCTCTTGGAAAGGGGGGGATCTATGGTTCAATGGGAGGATGGATGAGAGGGAGTGTGGATGGCTTGAGAGACAAATGGTCTCAAGGCATCCACTCAAGCAGCATAATAGTATGCAAGGGAGGAATGTTTTGAGAGTGACCCCCACCCCTCTATTTATAGATTTTTTAGGGTTCTAAGCCCTTGGTCAGGGCTTTAGCTTCTTTTTTGGGGCTTTTATCCCCTTTCTCTCAATCTTTAGCTCCTTTTAGGGTTTTAGGATCCTTTGAGTGGTTTTAGCCCCCTTTTGGAAGCTTTATCCCCTATGAGATCTATTTAGGCTCTTTTTAGGGGTTTTTAAGCCTTCTTGAGGGTGTGGGGCTCAAATGGGGTCAATTGAGGGTCATGCATGGGTCGTGTAGGCCATGTAGAGCTGAGTGAGGGATTTTCTGGGTTAACATTCTTGATGAATTGTATTTTTAGTAAATAAATGGATAGGTTTGTATTAGTGTTTATGCACTATATTCTCATTTACTCTACATATGAAAAATAACATGAAGATCACTTAAAAATAGTATTGCAAATACTCAGAGGATGCCAACTATTTGCAAAAATTAATAAGTGTGATTTTTACGAAAAATAGATTCAATACTTAGGTAATGTGATTTGTAAGAAATGAGTATAAATGGACCGAAACAAAAGCAAATACATTGTAGAGTGGATGACTCCTAAGGATGTAGTAGACACTAAATATTTAATGGATCTCACAGGGTAAACAGCGTGAAGTAGAATTTGAAAATTTCTTAGTATATATAAAAAATGTTATGCAAATTTAGAAAGATTCTACAAGGAAGTTTAAGGTGTGGACCATGTGTTTCTGAAAAATTAGACTGAAAAGAATCTCATTAAAATAGGAACTTGTACAAAAATTGGCACCCATATTTTGTGGACCATTTTAGATTTTGGAAAGGATGTGACCAGTTACCTATCATCTCACACTACCTGCAAGAATTAAAATTCATAATGTGTTTGATATTTACTCAAAAGGTATTCCATTATCCTAATGATATTATTGATTGAAAGGTGATCTAGGAGGAACCTGAAGGACACTTTTAGACATAACCCTAATTCATTCTAGACAAGAGAGAGGCATCTCTATGGAGCAAAGTCATCACATAGGTAAAGGTGCGATGGGAGAACTACAAACTTGAGGAGGCTACTTGGGAAATAGAATGTGCCACAAGGATGGCGTATCAATTTTATTCCAAGGATAACATGTTTTGACAACTTTAACATTGAGGATGGTGTTGTCTGTTAAGGGGAAGGGTATGTAATGTCTGAAAAAAAACCTTAGAAGCTTTTTTTTCAAAAATAATTTGTAAATATTGTGAATATTTAGAACAAGGATCATGAGATATTAATGGTTACAATTTTGAGATATGTGAACAAATACTTATTTGATGTACTATTATGAGATCCCATGTGGATGAGGTGTTAGGCACAACCAAGTCTTCTATAGTGTTAAAAGAGTGACTTATGTGTCACAGACAATAACTTTGATTTAAAGATACTTACCAATAATTAATCTATTTAAAGATAGTTGCTCTTAAAAAAATGTGATTTGGCTCAGGGGTGGCATCTAATAGGAAAAATTAGTATTCCTATGGTAGGGAGGTTTGTGGATCTGCCTCAGTGAATTTTAGGAGATTCAACGAACAATCCAAATTAGTATTATTTTTTGTTGTAAGGGAAAATGTACTATATGATGTTCATTGTGAAATGATTATGAAGATATTGTAACTCATTATTATTTTAAATGTGTTATAATTATTTTCCAATGATCAAGACTATCATTAGTGTTAAACTACAAAGAAAAAAATGTCAGAAATTACTAGCAAAGAGTTTAAAGAAATGATGTTTCATCTAAAAAATTATGATATGACTTCTTTCATATGTAATAAGTTTAACATTTAATCCTTGAAAACACATTTGCATGTTATCATATTGGATGTGACTAAAGATGGACCCTTACTAGAATAAAACATCATTGTTGATGGTTAGTTGGTTCTCTCTCTCTCATAGTGAATAAGTATATGTCATAAAGGTAAAAGGTTCATGAATAACTCTCTCTCTCTCTCATCATAATGAATAACTATATGTCATAAAAAATAAAATATTCATGAATAACATATGCATGAAAAAAGTAATCTAAATCATGATTTGGTATACTTTAAATAAACTTTATACCATGTGTTAAGGGTGAGATAAACATTGTGAGGACATAGCCTTTGTAAATTTAACAAATAAATGTGTGTTAACAATCATAAAATAAACTAAACTAAAATAAATAAATAACTCCAGTACACATTTGAAATTAGCACATTTTGCATAAAAACACAATTTCATATGAATTCAAAAATAGAAGGAGAAACCCCAATGGTGTTTGCATTTTTAGTTTGAAAATGTCATAGTTAATATAATATACCCATGTAATTAAACAAAAAACCATATATACTGAGTATGCCTTCTTAAGGTAATGGCATGGAATATGCGATGGTTCCAATAGATAAATTCACAATTTTTACATATTTAATGATATAAATAAATTAATCATTTGTTGAAAAATTATCCTAGTAAACCAAATTTTGTAAGGGTTTTCCTATTTCTAGGAAAGATTCTAACAAACTCTAGTCCTTGAATACACATAACTAGAGGGGAATGAGTTTGAATATTGGAGGTAAGTGCATTTTCGCATAAATTAATTAAAGAAATCATGCAATATAAAACAATGATGAGAAAACATTGAGTATGGTTACTATAACTAACACACACACACAAACACATAACTTGCAAAAAAACCATAATGGCGAAGTCAGTTAGTAAAAAATGACTTACCAGATGGTACCTTGTCTTTGTCTAGACATATAACATCAAGTATACGTTGTGACAAAAACTACATATTTGAGAAAGAAAAGTATAGAGGATGAAGAAAGATTTGTTTTAACTATTTTACAAAATGGCACATATAGGTCTAGAGAATGAATTCTTGTAAGGATACAGAGATGATACCTCTATTTAAGTGGCATTAACTATTCTAAAAACCCTATAATAGAACAAATACTCCTCATAATTTCATAAAGTATCATACCTCTACCTCGAAAAAAATCAAAGTTATTGGAGAATAGACTTCTATAATAATGGAAACTATTTAAAACCCCTTAATTAGAAACAACAAATCCCCATTAGATTTGTTGTAAATATAGAGCACCTAAGTAGTCCTAATGGTAAGAACATGTGTTATCTCCCTGGCGATCACAGGTTCAAAACCGGTGGGGGGTAGGGTTTCTCATTGGTCCATTGTGACAAGGCTCGAAGGGTAGGAGACCCCTGGGATCGAGGGTCACCCTAGTGGGATTCGGTACATATTGGCCCTTGCTAAGTCACAAGTTACTTTTATATGTGGCTTGCAGTTTTTTGGATATACTCTTGGGAGGTTGTTGTTCCCATAGTTAAAAAAAACATTTGTTGTAAATACCAATGGATCTCAGGCATATTATACAAGAATATTATACATGTAATCAAATATAGAGACACTATACATTCGCTCAGACAATTATTTCATCTATATTGAGTTGATTTCATCTCTATTGTTTCAAAGTTCAAGTCATCATACTATCTTGGGGCTGATTACAAATATCAATATCCTTCAGTATTGCTTTCACGTCATTTGATCCCAGTTGTTCTACATGGTTCCAGTTTCCATACTGTAGTTGTTTATGTTTTTTTATCTAGGTGAGCATATTTCTATTCTTCCTAAGAAGAATATTCCTCTAGACATCACCATTTAGTTTGGAGTAGCAGCAAAACCAGCAGTTCAACATTTTTGGTTTTCCTTTCATGTCTTTTTTTGAGGGAGGATTTTCCCTATGTGGTTTGTCCTCTTTCCTCGGTTCTTTGGACAAGATAAATTGTAAAAGGGTGACCATATCCTAATTGTTGGTCCCTATATTCATCTTATATGCATATATATTTATTATTATTTCATATATATTATCATAAATTCAGACTTAAAGGGGGCTGTTGGGATATTATAATCCGACTCATAACTTAGGATAAAATAATTAATCAATTTTGATTAATTTCTTACCCACTAGCCTAGATAGTTGGCATCCACTTGAACTACAAAGTCAACGCTTTCCATCTATACCCCAAGAATTATTTAATTCTGATTCTTGGTTGATCTTAACCACTTTATTGACTCCCACTTTGAGAGTGAGGTGGCACATAATTCCCTAGAATACTAAAAAATGGGGCCAAACAAAGCATTTTTAGGGTTTGAAAATGATCATAAATTGTGTTTAATCCTTCAATTTGATTATTTGGCAGGATGAATAAGAAAAATTTTCCATGTGGAAGGAAAGATAACATGAGATAGATGATATCGATGGGGAAAAATATCATGGCATGGTTAGTGCACTTTAGGAGTGTGGACTCCTGTATTTTTTCCAAGTGCCCAACATGAGGGATCACATCATATTACTAGAGTACATTATCAGGATGTGGAATCCTTAGTAGAAATACTTTGAGGAGGGGGTAAACATATTGATAGTGGAAGTAGAAGACATCTAATCCTTATAGTGATTTCTGGGAGGGGAGCACCCATCTCATAGACTAGTCCACGAGGCGGGGATGTGACTACCCAAGGCCTTATCGATCAATATTGTTTCCCAGGAACCCAAATGAGTGGGAAGAAAATCCCCATCAAATATGTGATAGACTTTGATTCGAGGACGATACTCTTTACTATGAAGAGAGTATCTTGGAGACATGGAGCGCATCAAGCTTCTAGGGACCACATGTTGTATGCTTGAAAGGAAATGGAACTGACTGTGTTTAACTAGGAAGAAGCCTTGCTGGTGGTTTTCAAGGAGAAAATTACCAAATGTCGTCGTGGTGAGTTGAAACAATTTGGATATGGGAATATTTTAGTATATCTTTTCTTAGAGAGAGTACCACTATTGAGGCCTCATATGGCCTTCAACGAACTCATAGAATGAGATCCATGTTGGATAATATATTGACACTTATTTTTGATGCCTTAACTCTTCTAGTCATTTCTTTAAGCCCTTATGTTTCATCCTTAAACTCTCATATTTCACCTATAAAATATTGAAGTTCATAAAACTAAGGTATAATTATTTCTACTCTTAAATGAATCGAATTTTGTAGTTTATAAAGTATTTAAATCTAAATTTTAATAAAATTACAGGATTTGCTATCTTCTCGTAAATGCTCTTAGGTTTGGATATTTGCATAATGTTTAGGCATGATTTAAAAGACTCAGGAGAATCCTTGATGTCCAAGGACGGATTTATTTCCAACAACTTCACAAGATATTTCTCATAGGTGTTGAGTCAATGCAGGTCAAATACAACCACCTGTGCTTCCATGAAGCATAACAACAGGGTTGTTTCAATATTGCAGATATTTTCTCTAGTTTCGTGGATATGAAGACGAGCTTGGGGTTATGGAAAGATGCCATTATGATTTTTAGAAATATTTTAGCATTTTCAGTTTTAAAACAAGTAGTATAAATATTTGTATTTTTCCATGTAAATGCCATCCGACAAACTGTGTGAAACTCTGCGTTTTTTGGCAATACGAATTCATACTTCAAACAGCTGCAAGTGTATTTGGTTTGGTACGTTGTGAAATCAATTTACTTCTTGGTGATTATCTAACTCGCTTTGTGTGAGCAAAGCACTGGAGGGCCCACTCTACTAAGCCTACACACTCATTTCCTTTACTGTTGCGTTTGGTATGTTCTAATTTTCCTGTAGATGCGTTTTGTTGTAGATTCCAATTAAAATTTAAAACAATATTTTGCAATACAATTACATTCAGTTTAAATGCAAGTGAGTTTTATACTGTGTGATACAAATAGGGTTTATTGTTTGATAGCATCATACTTTGTTGAATTATTGTAGATTGTTTTAGTTCTACGCTTTTATTATTCTGTTGTTGAAAAAAACAAATACATTGTGGATTGACAGTTCTTGTAAAGGAACTCAATGTTTTATGCTTTCAGCAATGGAATAGCACTGTTATAGTTTTTTATGATTTTTATATTTTATATTTCAAAATAATTCATATTTTAGATGTGGTTGAGTTCAAAAATGCCAATGCATACATTTTCTGTAAGGGATTTTGGTAGTTTTGAACTTACATCATTTAAACAGCTTTAGGTTTATTTCTGAAGCATAGTAGCTTTCAAACTAGTCTAGTTATAAGTCCATAAATTTTGGATGTTATTCTAAGTCTTAGGACACCGAGTTAACATTTAAAACTTAAGATATGATTTACGACAGTAGATTGGGCCAACATTTGGCGCCGTTGTCAGGGAAGCATATTTAGAAATAGACTTAGGAAGTTTAGTCTCCTTTAAAAAAAACACAAAACATAATTTAGTTTTTTTTATGTCAAGAAAGAGAGACAACAAAGGAAGATTTGTAAAAAACCCCCAAAAATAGAAATCACAGGGACTTCTCCGTATGAGAAGAAATGATTCATTGCAAAAATTGTTGATACTTTCAAAATGGATGAGGAAGAAACCTCTAAGAAAGGAGTACTAACCGCAGCACAATGTAGAGAGTAAGAAAAAAGGATTGAGATGGAAAACAAGCAAATAGAAATGGTTGAGGAAGAGGTATTTAGAGGACCAACTCTAGAACAACGAAGAGAGTATAAAGGAAGGTTGGAAGTTGAAAACAAAAGGCGATAAGACAGATGAAATGAGAGAGGAGAAGATAGAAAAATGAAATAGTAAAAGATAGAGGAAATGAAGAATAACAGGAAACTAACTTTATATTTCTAATCTTAGGTACTAGTATCATCCTAAGAGAAGATGTAAAAATGAAAAAAAAATCCACCATCTATTTTACCTAACTTTTATGGTATATCATTTTTATTTGAATTTGATATTTTATGTCATACCTATGGATATACTGACTATACACATAAGCTTCGCCTCTTTCCTGCTACTCTTAAAACTGTTGCACTGAAATGGTTCATGGGATTAGGATAACATACTATAACTAGTTGGGATGACATGATAAATAATTTTATTAAAAAATATCAAGCATATTGTAGATCTAAAGATTCAAAAGATTATATTTTTAAGATGTCTCAATAAGAAGATGAAAGTTTAGAAGAATATCTTGAAATATTTCTGTATAATATACAAAAAACAAAATATATACTTCTTTGACTTCATACATCATCAGAACAAACTTCTTGAAAGGTATCCAAGATGAGTATCTTGATGGTATTAATGTAATAGGGACAGGATATGCTTCCTACTTAGCTATAAATGAAATTACAGAGTTATGTCAAACGTATTCAAGAGGAAGAGCTAGAAAAGGGAAAATATATATCACTTCAAAGACAACTAAATCAACAACATGGAGTATATCAAGAGCTGAGTTTGGAAGCTTGTTAGAGGATTTTAAATTTGATCTTTCGATTACTTTAGGGACACAAGTAGAATTATTAAAAAATAAGAAAATACAAGAATAACAATATCGACATGATCAAACTCTATCAATTTTATGTCCTAAATGTAGGAAGAAACATCCATTGAAAGAATGTCCTTTAAATAATGTTCAAATTTGTGGGTTATGTGTAGAAAATAATAATACTGATGACTATTACAGGTTAAAAGAATTAAAAGAAACTCGAGTGGAAGAAATCCAAATCATGGAGTCTCTTTACCTTCTGTCATAAAAAGGACCATGGCAACCACGTTTTCCAGGTATGTATCAAGATTCTATGCAACAATGTTTTCCAAGTTATCAATATCCTGTTCAAAATTCATGGAATTCACCTATTCCTTGGCATACTTGGTCTACTCGGCCAAACCAAAACCAACCTATTCAAAATTGGTGAGGATATGCTCATGGAAACCAAACATATCAGTAGGCCTACCCATATCCTTACCAACAATCTTTTGCTTACCCACAATACTAGTAGACTCAACCTTCACTTCCTCCACAACCAAATCCTACTCCTCAACTGACCCAACCTCAACAACTTCATCTCCAATCTAACCAACCTCCAACTTGATAAACAAAGTTACTAGCCCAACCAATACCAAATCCTAATAATAGAGTGGAGAAACCCATGCATAATATTGATCAAGGAACAACAGTTTTATACTCAATCCTTCCTATTCAAAATATCCACTTAAGGTTTGGAAAAATATTGGAAAAAGAATCCCCTGTTATCATAGAAGAACAAGCAAAAAAAAGAGAAAATTCCAAAAACATATAATGCAGAAAATTTGTAGTTAGACAAACAAACTAAGAATGATAAAATGATAATACCTCAAACACCTCCTTTTCCAAAAAGGTTAGTTAAGGAAAACTTTTCAGTTTCTCTTCGTGAATTTGATGTATTAGATGAATTAACAAATGTCTATGTAAAAATTCCCTTATTGCAAGCTATTAAAGATATCCCAATCTATACAAAATCAATTAAGGAGTTATGTTAAACAAGACTGGAAGATAGAAGAAAGATCCACCAACAATTCATGTAATTGGAAATTTAGCAAGATTAACGTCAAATACTCTTTTTGTTGAAAAATATGTCGATCCAGGAATTCCAATGGTAACAATAACTATCAACAATTTTTCAAATTCAAAAACATTAATTGACTTAGGTGCAACTATTATTGTAATGACACTGGAAACAATGAAATATTTGGATTTGAAGAATCTTAGACCAAGTAATACAATCCTAGAGCTAGCTGATAGATCTAAAATAGCACCAGAAGGGATATTTGAATAGATCATAGTTTCTCTGGATTTGTGGAAGTGTCCAGTAGACTTCTCAATTCTTCAACCAAAATCTAACTTGGGGGGGCATCCACTAATTCTTGGAATACCTTGGTTAGCTACAGCTGATGATTTTATTGATTGAAGAGCAAGAAACATGATCATTTCACATGGAATGGAAAGGAAACAAATTACACTGTATACCTCTGCTCAAAGACCTTCTATGATAGATCAGTTATCCTGGATTAATGAAACAAAAGAGAAACATGAAGAATTAATTCAGCATATCTTAAGTATTAATCAAGCTTTTGGTTCTTGAGAGGAAAATAAAGAAGATTTGCTACATTACTTTATTTTTGAATCAATTATCTTTGAATAATTAAGGAATATGCAATATAATGTTGCAGATCAGGTTTTAGGACAAAAATTTCAAGAGAATTGCACCATTGATTCTTTGGAAAAATCATTTGATGATATTTTTTTATGTTCATCCAATAACAAATGATCAAAGAAAAAACCATTGAAATCAGTCGTGGAAAATACTTAAATATTGGTGCACATCTCACTTTTTCATAGGAAGAACAGTTGATTGCATTACTAAATAAATATCACAAAGAATTTGCTTGGGAGTATATTGATATGTAGGGATTCATCAGGAAACATGTACTCACCATATTTACACAGATGATAATATAAGACCTATAAGGAAATCTCAATGAAGAATGAACCCTATACTAAAAGAAATAGTCAGATAAGAACTGCAAAAGTTATGAAAGGTAGGATTTATCTACCATAATTATGACAGTCAATGGTTTTCTCCATTAGTTGTTGTTCGTAAGAAGAATGGAAAGTGAAGAATTTGTGTGAATTACAAGGAGTTAAAGAAAGCAACACTTAAATATTATTTTACATTACTATCATCAAGTATTGGATGCACTAGCTAGAAAAATATATATTTTCCTTCTTAGATATATTCAATGGATACAATCAAATCAGAATTGCATTAGAAGAACAAGAAAAACTACTTTCACATGCCCCTCGGGTACATATTCCTATAAAGTTTTACCTTTTTCTCTATGTAATGCTCCAACCACTTTTCAGAGAGAAGTCCTGGCTATTTTTGTTGATTTAATTCATGAATGTGTCGAAGTATATATGGATGATTTTTCTGTGTATGGTAACACTTTTGAAGATGCCCTAGACAATTTATAGAAAATCCTAAAGAGATGCATAGAATCAAATCTTTCACTTAGTAATGACCTCAAACCTGAGTATGTCTTTAAAATTCATGTATAGGTATAAATAGGTGATTTTTGGGGATAATCTTGGAACATCAAAGTATAATATAAGTCCATGGGGTCCAAAGAGTCTGTAGAGGGACAGGGAAGGCCATAAATGTGTCTTTATACCTATACCTGTATATGTAGCTATTGACCTCAAACCTGCATACATCGGGATGTGTGCATAAGGAAAAATATTTTTGTAGTTTTCCTCATATGAGTCTGAATATCACATCTCTTAGTCATCCATATGCCTTAAGAATGCTTGGATTCGACCCTCCATTACCTCTTTGTAGTGCTATATATTGAGCCGCTTGGATACATTGAAGGAGAAGAAATTGAAGAGTAAGGAAACTATAGTCCATTTTTTCCTCATTTTGCTTATACTCGACTTTGCATCCCTTTGTCTCTTTATAGAACACAATGTTATTCTCAAGCTTTCCTTTTCTTTATGATATTTCTATCGATAGATGAAGGATTGAAGTGGCGTAGGCCTAGGTGGAGGACTCGGTTTCTCTGGTTCGCAGAAGTACCGATAGATTTTGTCACTATTGTATCTCTATTTTATTAATAGAAATATTTTTTCATGTCCAATACATGTGCATTTTAAATATGAATACTATATCCATGGATGTATTTACTTGCTTATACATGATTTATGATATATGCTATACTATCTATAACACATTCATATATATCGTTCTTTCTTTGTTTGTTATTGTTGAGAGAAAATTGTAAGTGCAATTGCATTGGAAAATCTCAACGAGGATCTACTTCAACCATCCAAAATAAGGTACAATTTTATATCCCTTAGTGTTGTATTTTCTTATTGCTCTTGGATATTAGAAAGGATTGATTTCTGGTTTCATATTGTCTGTTGTGGTACCGCCAAGCCATAGGAATTTTCTCTCCATAACAGAATTGGTGACTTTGCTAGGGAGGTTCCTAGTTGTTTTTATTTGGGGATTGGGTATACAATGTGCTTGAATTGCTCTTTATTTCTCTATTTCTGTGTCGGGTCTGGAGTTATGTTTTCCCAGTAGTTTCCTGTAGGATTAATTTGACCTTGGACTATCATTTTTCCCTCTTTTTCTTCCTGTATGTGAGTATTTTCTTCATAGATATGTATACACGTGGTTTTCTCCTCAATTCCCACATATGTATGTAGGTTTACTGCGAACATTCACGTATTATTTTGTTTTGATCTTTATTTGGAGGATTGAGTGTGGTTGGGTTATTTTTAATGATTTTTGTTTCTTATTGGGTGCTCTTGGTGTCTATATACAACCTCTGTTTCTGACCATAGACGCCTTTTGATTTATTTTTAATTAGATTTTGTTCTTGTCATTCATTTCTTCCTTTTTTGTTTTGGTATTAGTGCATTAGTTTTGTTTTATCTTGGTGCCTTGCTTGGATTTTATCTATGAGTGGTTGTAGGGTCTAAGAGTGGTAGAGTATTTTTGCTTCCTTTTACATCTGATTTATTTCAAAAAAAAAATACAAAAATAATTTGCTTTTGCATACTTATGCATTCTTGCATTTTTTCACTTGCATGGTACTCACATTAGATTTGCTTAATGAAATTATAGTCAGGTGTTAATTTAGGAATTATTGCATTTTAATTTGAAGGAAAAACTTGCATTTTATGTAGTGGCACACCCTGATTTTCATTCGACAAAATTGCACTTGGAATTGTTTGTTAGGTGTGCACATTTATTTCACTACTAATTCATAATATCATTAGTTGCATGGCCATTTCCCTTTGAGTAATCAAAGCCATTAAAATCAATGCTTAATTAAAATGAACTACACATTTTTCTTTTATAGGGTTCACCAACAAGACTATGATTTAGAGTCTTGGAATAGTTCATTATGAGTTAATTCTCCAAGACTACTAAACACAACAAGTAGGTGTCTGTCGAGGTGAGAGAGAGAAATCCTTGGTATAATTAGTGTTTCTTCAGAAGCTCCTCTTACACAGGAGTCAACAACAAGGCAGCATGCACAATTGTGATTAGGATAGCCCTTGGTCACTTTCTGTGAGCACCGAAGATATTTCCAGGATCGTATTCATATCTAGGGGCTTTTGAGGTACCGGTTGGTGATTTTGAGCTTCAGGCTTTGCTACCCTTCCCATACGGTTGATACCGCCTATGATTGTTCACTTGAGCATTGGTTATATTGGGGTCACCTTAGTTTCCCTACCTGGGTATCATAGGGGGTACTATAATTGGTTGTGTACCTTTGCTTGTAGTGTATAGTAGTATCAAGCCTCTTCTAGGAGAGACATACATGCTGCATTCGGGAGCTCACATATCCTCCCCTTGGTTTTCTTGTTTTTTGGCTATATATTTTCTTAGGAGTGTTCTTTGTGTATGCTAGATTTCTTAGGGTTGCGTAGTTAGTTTGAGTCTTTTTCTTTTGCTGAGTCATAGAGGATTTGAGTGCGGCACCCCACCGTTCTCATCATTTAGCAAGTCTTCTGCCTTCTATGTCTCCTCCTCCTTTGGGAGAGAGAACCAAACAATCCAAGAAGAATAATACTCAATTTGATTCACACAAAGATTTCCCCATGAATCACCATGGGTCTGAGATCCCAAAGTGTCTCTCTTCTCCACCTCCCATGTGGGTGGTTGAACCTTCGAGCATGTATGGGACTCCAATAGGGTCCACCCACCATGTGACTCGGGAATCAATTCAATATTTATCATAATTTCCAAACTACAGAAACGAATACCACTGGTGTTGGTTACATAATCCGAGCAGTGAGACTCACCATGCACCCACTAGCACTAGCACAATAAGGTATGGCATGCCAGACCTTCCTGAGATTGATCCAATAGTCAATTTTGGATCGGGTGTTGAGCTTGGTGCTGAACCTTGGGGAAATTCAATTCCTTTCCAAGCGGAGAGGTTTGGTAGTACTAGTCATATTGTGCCTTCCATCCCTATGGTGGGAGTACCTTCACACATGAATCCTAGGCCTAGCACTATCATTTCCGTTTGTGGAAATGATCCTAGAATCTGAATATTGGGGGCACAAGTTACATCCCTTCCCATGTTTAATCGTATTCAACATAGGTTCCTTCAAATGCATTTTTGACGACACGTCCTCCTCTTAACTCACATGGCCCTTCAGGAAGGATTTCTATCGCTAGCCATGTTCCTCCTACATATTCTCACTCCGTGGTGTCAAAAGGCTATGTGCCTCCTTATGTGTGAGTTGGGTATGTGTCATCTTATGGATCGTCTTCAAGACCACCTTATGGAGCGTCTTCAGGACCACCTTATGGAGCATCTTATGGACAAAATTATACACCTTATGGGTCTGGGTATCAACCCGCTTATCAGTCTCCTAACTATGGCTTCGTAGCACCCCATCCTCAAGGTACTCCAAACTACAATATGTCCATGCATCCCTATATGGGTCAAGCTATGTTTCCACATCTGGAGTTCAGAATGAGGAACAAGCTATGTTTCAAGATCAGTAGTTAGATTTGATTTATTCTCAATCTGGGCTCTTGTATGAGATCATACCAAACACACCTAGATCCAATTTCAACCCTAAGTTTAAATCTGGGACACATGTCAATGGCATTGTTTGCTCTGCGAGTGCTAAACCTACAAACTCGGTTACAAATCAAATGAATAATTTTTCTATTAACCATACTACATCAGGACAAGCTACATCTTTGTCTCATCCTACCCAAATGGAGGATGTACTTTTAGTGCAATCATTGAACCATAAAGGTAACCAACAACCTGGACAGAATAAGAAGAAAGGTAAAAACAATTGAAAGGGTAGGAATAGGAATGAAAATGCTAAGAATGACAAGAACAAAAATAATTTTGGTGGGACAATAAACATAAACATAAGGTTAAATTTCCTTGTAATATTTGTGGGGATGATCACCTCACTCAATTGTGCCATCAGATTGAATACGCCTCGAATTTCATTGCATAGAGGCGACCTGTGTTGATGAATCGTTTACCACAAAAAAAGAATATGAACTCGAGGACCATGGGTAGTGATTCTAGTGGGACTCCAAACACAATAGACATATTTAGTGCCCACGGTTGCATCAATATGATGTCTACCAAAATTTTTGTGATACATTCTAAGGATTATGGTACGTCGCAGCCTCACCTAGGGAAAGAAATTGCTCCACCTGAGAGCTATTTGCATATTGGAAATCCTAGCGAAAAGCCTGAAGCCCCACCTCACATTCCTAAGGGAGTCCAAAAGATTTTGGGGAAAAATTCTAATGCTCGAGCTGCCCAAAACTATTCTATTGTGGAGGATTTGGGCCAAAGTCCTGGTGCGATGTCTTCTTTAGAAGTTCTTTAGACTTTCCCTCCACAAAGGAAGGGTTTGTTTTCTACTCTTAGGGTGGCTGATGGAATCTCTCCTTCGATGATAAAATTTGAAACTCATGGATTCCAGACTTGATTTCCTTACTATTTATCCCTTTTGGTTCATGTAGAGTGTCTAAACAACACCATAAATCACATAGTGATTAATGAAGGTGTTGCTGCTTCCGTGATGTCTTTGTCCTGTTGGAAGGGGTTGGCTTCTCTTATACTGTCTAAGTCAGGAACCATGTTGACTGCATTTTATGGAATATATTTTCATCCGCATGACACATTTCATTCCATTGAGGTCTAGTTGAGAGGGAAGATTATTGCGATTGAGGTTGAGGTGATTGATGCACCCCTTTACTATAATCTTTTACTGGGTAGGAACTGGATTTATAGCATGCAAGCAGTCATATCATCCCTATTATGGGTCATTTATTTCCCTTTGGATGGGAAGATTGTTATGATTGACCAAATATATTTTGATAATTCCAGTTTGAAAGCATCATCGTGAGCTTCTATCCCAGTTATCGATCATTCTTAACAGGTAACTGAGATTATTGGCGTGGGCATGTATCCTTCATTGATGAGAACTTTAATTGTGTTGCACCCATTCTTATGATCAGTTCTAGTCTTGGTAAGGAATTGACATTGTTCAGTTCAGTTCCTTTTCTCACTTCCCATATGGAGGATCCTTGGACTCTCCCTTCTCTGAGTACTTCAGGTGAAGATCTTATACCTACTGAGACACACATTCCATTGTCTACAACATTGCTAGCTTATCAAGCTAATATCGATTATGTTGTAGATTCTAGTCCTTGTCTTTGCGAATGGGGGAGGAGGACCCTTATGCGCTGCATACTTGGGGGGTTGCATCATCTCACTCGAATTACTACTTTGATGACATTTTTCCCTCATATGAGACTATTCTCGAAGCTATGTCGGGTATTGAGATTCCTTGGGGAGAGGTATCATAGATCTTAATCTCTTCCTAAGCTTGATGATATAGGGTGTGATGACTATAAGGCAATCTCTAGTGAGAAAGTTGGTAGGCCCGTGGTCCCATTAGGCTCTCTTGGAAAGTATGTCGAAGGGAACATGGCCAATTTGTCACCAACTATTCCTATCAATATTTCTCACATTCCTGGAAAGGTTGAAAATGTGTACATTGGGGCGGATTGTTTCCCCAATGAGGTTAGAGAATACACCGATATTTTTAAAGAATTTTGAGATGTGTTCACTTGGTCGTATGAGGAAATGTCACAAATTGACCCTCGTATTGTCGAACATGAATTAATACCTATATATATGCTAAGCTTGTTTGACAACGTTTGCATGCGATGAATCCTAGGAAAGAACCTACTATTAAGGTAGAGATAGAGAAGTTACTTAAAGATGGATTCATTTATCCCGTTCCCTTGACAAAGTGGGTGTCAAATCCCGTTCTGATTGACAAGAAGCAGGGAATGATCCATGTATTCCCTAATTTTAGAGACTTGAATCGAGCATGTCCTAAGGATAACTTCCCCACACCATTTATTGATCATATTTTGGATGAGTTTGTGGGGAGTGGGGTTTTATCCTTTATGGATGAATTTTTAGGATATAATCAGATCCAAATTAAACCCGAGGACCAACATAAGAATTCTTTCATTTGTCCTTGGGGTACTTTTTCATATCGAAAGATTCCCTTCTGTTGGGATAGGAAAAGTGCATAAGGAATAATCCACTGCACAAAAGCAAGAGGAAAAATGGGTGCGCAATGGATGAAATGCAAGTAAATAAAGAAGCACAAGCATAGAGCAGTGGAAGCTACGACAAGGATCAGTGTGATGAGGAAAATAACATCCAGAGTCATTGGAAGAGGTAGGTAGAAGAGTTAAAGTGGAACAGGTAAATGTTAAGGAAGAATGTAGAAGGATAGACCATCAAAAGGATACAGGACAGCTTTGTGGCTAGTTATGACCTATACAGATGAGCTGAAAGAAATTTCCATAGATAGTTAAGGTTGTGGTTAATTGAATTTACGAATTTTGTTGCCAAGTATGGCCTCACATTAATGTAATATAATATATTTTGTGGCTACTTGCATTTGTAATAACTGAGTTGTACTCAGTCGACCCTGTGCGGTCTTGTAAATACTATAAATAGGAGGAACCCGTTATGTATAAGCGTTATATTTTATTAGATCCAGTTAGATCTAGTTAGCTTGACTATTGTGACTTAGAAGAGGACTCTAGTAGAAGTAGAAGGATGGTGAGCCACATATCTGCAGCAGAGTGCATAGACCATTTTGTACGAGTAATCTGCAACTAAGTGCACAAAAATTAAAGTAGAAGAGTCAATCCAGTTTGTGTGCAAATCAGTAGGATTATATAGAATCAATAAACCAGAGAGCATGAGAGCAAGACTAGTTGAGAAAAATACATACCCTAAGAACAATATATAAGTCATAGACTTCAAGGTGCTACCTTTATTTCTCATGCCAAATGAAGAGCACCTTGGTGGTTTTTCCCAGATGGGTTACCACATTATTTTCTATGTTGCATGAATGAATGTTGTTAAATAGTGAAGGTTGATGTGGATGTTTGCTTACTTTGTATTCCTTCCAATTGTTGTTGAATGTATGTTGCAATATTACCAATCAATAAATTAATGAATGAATGTTAAAGCAATTTTCAACATGTTATGTATGGTTTCCTTGTTTAACCTACTAAGTTACAATATAAGTCACACAATGTTCATTATAAGTAAGGAATCAGTTGCACCACATGGTTGCGTCAATTGTTAAGTGGTTGAGGACAAGGTTGTGTCGCACATCTGTCATGGTACATAGTTTCGATTCTATCACATAGTAATAGACTCCATCCTCCTATCTCTGTCAAGCACCTTGGCCACATGCCAAGGGACTATAATCCCTCACCAACTGCGGAAACAAATGTTTTGGTAGTTACACATTAAGATATCTCAGGTGAGACTATGCCTTCCTTGCGGGTGTTGTCGGTTGAGCTTTCTTTGTCGAGGTGATTTCTTGTGGTGTTTTGTTGGTATTGTGTTGTTGTTGAAGCTTGGGTCGATAAAAGAAGGAATATTAGTCCAACAAATTGTTCCGTTGTCAAGACCGTTAATCATTTGATTCGAGGGAAATGTTGTGGCATCTGTCAAAGAAGGAAATAGAGGACTAGCTGGAGTCTAAGATGCAGGAATTTGTGCAACAAGAGAGCACCGGATCATGGCTAAGCGTAGAGAAATGGTTAGATTGATACATATATTATGATATTCACGAGACCTTCTTTGAATAATTCCCTATTGTGTTGCATGAGTGGTTGTTAAGATTAGAAACTAGGAAGACAAATTTCGAGAGAAGAGAAGTGATGGAGTGGAGTGATCATTTGGTTCACAAGATAACCAGTGTAAGTAACACCATCTCTAGAGATGTTGGTTTTTGGGTTGATAGTATTTTGCAAGGGTATATTAATAAGTTTGCAGTAGATACTATAACCTCCTATAATGAGGCTGAAAGGAATTTTTTCCAAGGACCATGAAGAAGGTATTTTCTATCTATCAGCACATGGATAAAGATACTAGTTTATGAGAAGGACATATTGCATTTGAGTAGTTGAGACACATATCCAAGGAGAGGGGATATGTCATGGATGATCCATAGATAAAATGGGAAAATATGAGCTGAGATGTTCCCAAGAAGTACAGAATCTAAACTAGAAGCTAGAGTCCTAAGAAGTGGAAGGATATTTATATTAGGGAAAAGAAGAAGGATAGAGGGAGGTCAACAAACTACTAGCCTGTTCGAAGAAAGTGAGCATGAGCTTGATTCATAGATTGACGAAGGGTCTTACGAAAAGGAGGATATATATAGGCTGATCTCAAAAGGATCAGAAGAATCCAAATATTCTATGGAGACACCAAGATCAGGGCACGACTACATCACACCGGGAGTATTGCTAGAGGTAAGGTCTAGATCCTCATCTCCTGAAAGAGTTCTTAATACTGATAGTGCTAGTAATGTGACTAGCACACAGGAGGGTACACCTCCATTAAATTATTCATTAGATAACTTTGATGTAAACTCAATGGCTGGGCATTATATTTGGTTACCCACATTCAATGGGAATGGAGCAGATGATCCAGAGAAGCATTGGTTCCTCTGTGAATCTGTTTGTATGGTTCTCCTAGTTCATAATGCCAACCTAAAGAAACTGCAAATGATCATGAATTTGAGGGATCATGTGCGTGACTTGTTTATGAATTTTTGTGTAGTATTGCCAGGAAAACCATGAAAGAACCTTGAAGAGATATGAGTCACAATGATCTGTGAGTTTAGAAAACATAAATCTAATTAGTAGTGCATCACTAAGATCAAGGAGATAAAACAATTGTTGGAAGAATCCGTATAGGACTTTGACCAACAGTTTAAAAATTTGATGGAAAAAGTAAGTTTCCAGATGTTGGATGTACAACATAAAGAGTGGTTTATTACTGCACTATTACCACACACGTGAGGCACAATAATGCTACAAAATATTGAATCTCATACGGAATCCCTAGAGTTGGAAACTTGGAAATGAAGCTATAAGCATCACTAATTGCGATGGTGCCACAGGAATGGTCCAGATTCAGTCGTAGCTGGCTAATCTGACGATACAAATTCAGGATATAAAGAAGGGAAATGAGTCTTAAGAGGACTTAAGGTGTACGAAATGAAGAATGGATGGACACACCAAGTATAATTGTCTAGCCTACATGAAGTATATCTCATCGGGTGCGCCAAACCCATTAAGTGCCCACGGACTACCCTAGTGCCACATATGCAAGTATAGATGAAATCAAGATGAGGAGTTTCTATAATTGCAAAAGATTATAACTACCCCACCAAGCCTTTTCTATAAATTTTGTAAGTCAATAGGCCATGAAGAGAAGGATTGCATAGCATACCAACTCTTGAAGAAAAATATAGTCAACAGCTACTTGATTAAGAATGATGGGCAGCCTTAGGTTGAATGAGTGCAAGAATCCTATCATCCTGTGCAACTCACACTCAATCAGTATCAGCCACAGTATGGACCTTAGAATCAATATGTAGTGTGCACCATAGAATCAATATCAGTCATAATACCAGCACAATCAGTACCCCCCACATTAACCACACCCGCAGGGAAGGGGTGGTGGAGAGTTCAGGGGAAGAGGAGGAGGAGGATTTGTTAGAGGAAGAGGTCAAGTTACATGCTATAAATGTGGATGGGACATTATGCCAAAGATTATCAGGAACTTGTAAATACGTATTCATATTTTAAGGTGCAAGACCACAATGTGGAGAAATGTCAGTAGTTAATTGCAAAATGGAAAGCTAGGACCATTACAGGTCTTAATCCTGGGGAAAAAATCAAACCTGAGTCCAAATCCTAACTTGAATGTCTAGATGATTGTTGTTGATACAAGAGAGCCAATTGTTTTTGTCATAACAAGATGAGGTGATACGACCGTAGCTGATCAGGATGTACTGCAACAACAACTACAACCACGAGTATGCCCCACAACACAGAATAAAGTACCATTCGACGTTCAAAATCACAAGGAAGTCCTTTTAGATGTGCGACCAGAGTTTGCAGACCTAGAACAACCATCCTCCTTAGATGAAGCATGCGAGATGACTAAATGATGTCAGTAGATATTTGAGAAGAAGGTCCCACATAAGTATTGTAACATCAAATCATTTCTGTCAAGTTTCTTAGAGCTAATTCAAGATAAGGATGTTATCATGGAACTACAAGCACTGATAGAAGAAATCCCAGAAGATTCGTAACCAGAAAGGAGAGTTAACTAGGTTAAAAAGAAGTTTAAAACTAGGTGTGAATTAATAATGACTGTGTAGATAGGTGACTATGACATGGATTAAATCATTTTATACATGGACTCTAATGCTAACAAGTTTGATGCGATGGACCTCAGAGAGTATGGGAAATCCGCACTTGGACCGGTCCCTTGTCCAGTTGTGACTTGCAAACTAGGAAAAGGTTCTACCAATTGGTAGGTTTAGTCAAGTCCCTGTCGAAATTGAGGGGTTGCGCACATTTGCAGACTTTGAAATCATTAACATTGTTGACAACATGAACCCATATATCATGCTACTGGGGATTGATTGGGCCATAGATAATCAGACCATTATCAATTTTAAGAAAAGGATACTCTCATTCGAGGATAATGAGATCAGGGTAGTGTTTCCCATTAATCCATTTGAGGGACAGAGATATGTCAAAACTATATACAATGAGGGATAGGGTTATTATCTCAACTAGATTGACAATGTCACTTCCCTACAAGAAGATTATATCAACCCGATAGCAGATGGAAACCTAATTTGTAGGAGTTCCATTTCGTGCAAATCCGACTCAGGAGAGGCCTTAGAGAATTGGAAAAATTGGTTGCATGAGGTTTCTATGAGAAGGTGCACCAGACTTACAAGGTCCATGCGATCGGTGGAGAATGAACTATTAGAGCTTCCCACCTATGAAGTCTTACCTAAACTTGTGATTTTCCAAAATGAGTTTGAAGAACTCGTATAGAGTCATAACGCTTGTGTGTGTTAGACCATGTACTAAAGGCTACTCCCACTAGATGGTGGGGTATGCAAAGAATTCCATATCAGAATGGCCACAATTCATAAGGTTGCTGAAATATAGATTCGATGAAGAATTCGCCACCATGGGTGATAACTACACAGGGCTGTCAAACCCTATTGAGCACATAAATCAGTGTTGCACCACATTTGTATAATACCTACATCAGGAAGGGATCCATCATTTAATTCACACATTGGAAATGACACCCTGAAGATGGAATATATCTATGGAGTTGCGACAAGGAACTCAATATTGGGAAGAAGTAGCTAAACAGTTTGTGCACACATTTAAATTTGTTGATGAGAAACCCATAGTTGACATCACACAATGCACCTAGATCCAATTTCGACCTTAAGTTTAAACCTGGGACACATGCCAATGGCATTGTTGTCTCTATTAGTGCTAAACCTACAAACTTGGTTACAAATCAAAGGAATAAGTTGTCTATTAACTATCCTACATCAGGAAAAGCTATGATTTCATCTCATACTACCCAAATGGTGGATGTACTTTTAGTGAAATCGTTGAACTAGAAAGGTAACCAGCAACCTGGATAGAATAAGAAGAATGGTAAAAATAATCGAAAGGGTGGGAATAGGAATGAAAATGCTAAGAATGACAAGAAAAATAATAATGTTGGGTGGCCAAGTAGCCTAAAAATAAGGTTAAATTTCCTTGTAATATTTGCGTGGATGATCACCTCACTCACTTGTGCCCTTAGATAGAAGACGCCTCGAAGTTCATCGCACAGAGCCCACCTACATTGACGAATCCTTTACCACAAAAAGAATATGAACTCGAGGACCATGGACCTTGGTAGTGCTTCTGGGGGGACTCCAAACCCGCTAGAAACTGTTAGTGTCAATGGTTGCATCAATATGATGTCTACCAAAAATTTTGTGACACATTCTAAGGATTATGGCACATCCCAACCTGACCTAGGGAAAGAAACTGCTCCACCTAATATCTATTTGCATATTGAAAATCCCAGCGAAAAGCTTGAAGATCCACTTCGCATTCCTAAGGGAGTCTTGAAGTGTTTGGGGTACAATACTAATGCTCAAGATTCCCAGAACTATTCTATTGTCGAGGATTTGGGTCAGAGTCCTTATGCGATGTCTTCTTTAGAAGTTATTTAGACTTTACCTCCACAAAGGAAGGCTTTGTTGTCTTCTCTTAGGGTGGTTGATGGAAGCTCTCCTTCGGTGATCAAATTTTAAACTCATCAAGTCTAGAGTCATTTTCCTTACTATGTGTCCCTTTTGGTTCATGTAGAGTGTATAAACAACACCATCAAGCACATAGTGATTGATGAAGGCGTTGCAACTTCCGTGATGTCTTTGGCTTGTTGGAAGGGGTTGGTTTCTCCTACATTGTCTAAGTCAGGCACCATGTTGACTGTGTTTGATGAAATATATTTTCAGCAGCATGACATACTTCATTCCATTGATTTCTAGTTGAGAGGGAAGACTACTGTGATCGAGGTCGAGGTGTTTGATGCACCCTATAGTGGGGCTTTCACCCTAGCGACAGAGTAGGAACAACTCCCTTCTGTCTAAAGGATGAAAGGGTAGGGTTCCTATGAGAATGGAATAACAAAAGGAAATAAATAGAAAATAAAATGGAACCCCTCTACACAAGGGGTTAGGGCTAATCTCCACAACCCTACATCAAACTATTAGAAAACAAGAGAACCCGCAAGCAATCAATGGAAGCCTGCAATAGAATGTTAAACAATAAACCTGCAAACAAATAAGGTCAGAAAAATACAATATAACAAAACTAAAACATCAAAAGACAAGTATACCTTCTCTGGTTGGAATGGGCTACCATGCCCTAGCTTGGGAGAGAACCTCTCAATGGATGGGGGGAGCTATGGCTCAATGGAGAAATGGAGGAGAGGGAGGGTGAATGAATTGAGAGACAAAGGGTCTCAAGGCACTCACATGAGCAGTGTAACGATAAGGAGATGACAAGTGTTTTGAGAGTGACCCCACCCCTCTATCTATACTTTTTCTCAAGATTTTTAGGGTTTTAAGCCCCTGGTTGGGGCTTTAGCCCCTTTTTGGGGATTTTATCCCCTTTCGCTCAATCTTTAGCTATTTTGGGGGTTTTAAGCTCCTTTGAGGGGTTTTAGTCTCGTTTTGGAGGGTTTAGCCCCTATGAGAGCTATTTTGGCTCTTTTTAGGGTTTTTTAAGCCCTTTTTCATATTTTTAAGCCTTCTTGAGGGTGTGGGGGTCAAATGGGGTCAAATGAGGGTCATACGTAGATGTCTTTAGGTGGTGCAGGTCATGTAGAGCTCATTGTGGGATTTTTTGGGTTAACAGATTTCCCCTTGATGTGTGAGGGCAACAGTTCATCGTATGGTCGATGGACATCATAGGATTTTCTTGGGGAGGGGTGGTGCTTCCTGGGCTGGGGCATGGTGGCTTTTGGTTTTTGTATTAATATGGTTCCCATCAATGGGTGAGATGAAAACAATGTGTGACATGTATATGGATGAGGTGGGCATCCCCATGCTCGTAACGATGTCAAAAGAATAATGTGATCTAAGCTCTATAACACAAGAGCCATTCATGTACAAATGTTGTTACAATAATGGTTGCCTCAATGAGAGGCTAGATACAATATTGATATGAAGGACTGTTACATTGGACCCATGGCATTCTCATGGAATGCTATAACTTCATGACTGATGGCCTACTGGATATGGAATGGTACATAGCTGTAGGGACTCACTGACGGAGAGTTAGAGTCTCTGTGGTACAAATATGCTGCATCAATCATAAATCTATATAGAAGCATTGCTGGGGCTTCTAAAGACTGTCTCCGACATAACCCAAAAATCACAAGGGGCATGAACCTGTTGGGATCCCTCAAATAGACTCATCAATGTGCTAGAGTCAGGTGACATCTGGGGTCTTCGACCAAATACTGCACAGACCAATACCCTGTATGAATCTCAATGGTGCGATGATGTAGCTGGAGTCAAGCACGTGAGAAACAACCATCCTGAGAGGCACTCCTCTCAAGTGGTTCAAGGGAATCATCAATGAGGTTAATAAAAATAGTATACAAGGACCTCTGGGTCTATCCTCTGGAATACATGTGTAGTCGTCGACAGAGGGAGACCTACCCCTGTTCAAGGAAATGGTGTTTCCTTAACCAAAAGTGCGAGGGAGATAACCAAAATATGTGAGGCCATTTGAGGACTAACACACTAAACAGGGGGGGGTGAAGGGAAGGAGTTGAACAAGGGCAAAGGGAGTGTAGTGGACTCAAACTTCCTTTGTTCAGAGTATGATGACAGGGCGTACTAGGAAGCAAATAAAACTAACTCATGGGAAAGGGATCATAGCTGTAATAACAGGAATGTCACTGCATATGGGAAATACTTGGAGGAGGTAGACACTTTTGATATTAATGGGATCCAAGGAAGACACATTGCAGATTAGTTTGAACAAAGGTGACCCAAAGTGGGAATGTTTCCAAACTATTATCTGTGGGGTGGTGTCTAAAGACACCATTGTGGTATGATCTCATGGATTTTTGGTGATTTGAGAAAGTAAATGCTCGATGGTGCTTTCAATTTTAGAGAGTCTGAAAGCATGAAGAAGAATCCAGTGGGGGCTCTTTTTCGTTGGTAGTCTCCTGTTCCTGAAAAAGGATAAAAGTATACACAAGAGAGCTCACCCATCCTTTAGGGGATGAGAGAATTCTTTAACGTTGGTAGTCCAGTCTGGCCGAAAAAGGTTAAACACATACTAACTGGACGGTCATTTAGATACTTTTACAAGCATGAATGAAACAAGTTTGATTGGCAATATTTTCTTGATCAGAAGGTTGGAAAAGAGCTTAACAACAACCCATGATGACATTTTTTGTAAAGTTCGGCCCCTCTGCCTAAGAAAGCATAAAAGGATGTAGATGGGAACAATATTGGCTTGAATGTGCCAAGGTGATCCTTTTCATATGGTAGTCTACATGGTTCGCAAAAGGAGATAAATGAGACGATGTAGACGCCCTTTCCTTTACTTTAACGAGTGGGAAAGGAAGCAGTTGTGCTCGGCAATATTTTCATTCATTTAGGAGTCAGAAAAGAGCTTAAAAGAAACTTTGGTATGGTCAACTGATTGCGGTGGCAGAGGTGGTGCCCCATGTTGAGAGAGTGGACAGTGGTCCAAAGGTCATTCGTGCAGTATGCATGGAGTAGGTGGCTCTTAAACATACCAATACATGCATGTGATAGATCACGGCAGAGGCACGTCAATCGGTGTGGCAGAGGCATGCAAACTGAGGTGGATCTCAAATAGAGGTCAGGAGAGCTGTGTGTGAACTGTGGTGGATGAACTTTACTACATGTGATGTCAGTGCAAGTCTTGAGGTAGTTATGTGCCAAATGGATGAAAAATAAATGATCCATCCTCTGGATGATGGTCTTGAAACCCACGTAAGGTGTGGTGGGTGGATTAGAGAACTATGTGTTGAAATGAAATGATGCGCCTTCCGGGCGGTGGCCCAGGAACCCGCATGAGTGGCGGTATGCAAGTGTAATGCAAGCACAGGTCCGAAGACACTTACATCACAATTTGGTTCGTAACTGAGGTGACTTCTGGGAAGTGGTCCCGAAAATTACTTATTAAACATGAGATGATGGTCTCATTAGACAATAGAAATTTGAGCTCGGAGGTGCGAGGAGTATCTTGGACAGGCTCCAGCTGACTCTAAACTAGCAGCAAAAGGTGTTTCCCCTAAATGGGGGGTTTCTGATTTGTGGTAAAAAAAGTTGAAAAATAAAAAAGGAACAAAAAAAAATGCTATAAGATACTCATAGTGGTTATATCAAGCATAGACTCTCTTGAGGTGGAGCCCGTTGTGTGGATTCTTCAAGAGTCAACCATCTGAGTCAGAGAATAGGTGTGCCCTCTTGCTGAGATGAAGGTCATTGCCAAGGCGAGGTGATAGAATATGGTATTTTATGGGAAGAACTGATTCCACGCTATGGTTTAAAGGAAATGGGGTAAAATTGGAGGCGGTCTTATAGATCTCTCTTTCATCGGGTAAGTGGTGCAATGATAGATCAAGTGGATCTTCCATAGCCGATGAGATAGAAGGGAGACTGGTGCTAGATATCATTAAAATGGTATTGGTTGTGGCTTTAGTGTCCTTGCCCCTAGTCTTTGTTGGAGGAAGAGGGGAAGTCCTGGAGATGGGAGGAGTCTTTGATGGACTCAGAGGTAGGCGCAACATCATATCAACTAGATGGACATGAGTCAACACATATTAGGGCCTTAGAGGTAGTGTAGGTGGTTCAAGGTACCACATAGGAACTCCCAATGTGAAATCATGTAGGAAAAGGAAAAGGAAAAGGAAAAGGAAAAGGAAAAGGATCGTGTTGAGTGGGAATGAAACCCACAGTTTCCCTGGTAACTGAGGTTGTGGTTGTGGCTGTGGATGGAGTTGCGGTTGTGGATGGTGCATGTCATCCCATGGGTATTCCAGGGAGGTTAAGGCTTCAAGTATCTCCTCATCATTGCAGAAGCAAGGAAGAGATAGGACTGATGGACCATTGGTGATGGTGGAGATAAGGGGGTCTGTGGAGCTGGACATCATGTAGATGGACATGGTGTTTGAAGAAGGAGGTGGGGGATGGACCTCTTCGATCATAATGATTTCATATTCCAGGGCATGTTGTCGAAGGTTGGCTAGAGCCATTTGAAACTTGGAAAAATATTAGAAGTGGTGAGAATAGTGTCCATACAATCCACAAAGGTCACAAGTATGGTTTGTTCTCAATGACTTGTTTCTCACTATTGGCCTGCTTGGGAGTTCAACCACAGGCAGGTCTCCCATTGTATCCATGGAATCCAAATGCGTGCGGATTATGGGAATCTCAGGGAATTTTTGAGTTGGATGGCCCTATTCTTAGTAGATGGCGCAAGGTAGGATCTGTCGAGGCTCAACGGTAGCTTTCACATTTTTACCTCTGGCCCTTTTTGGATGGGGCGGTCTGGGTGCGGGTGTGGTGGTTGGTTTTTTTTGGCTACGTGGAGGATGAGATTTGACCGCAATGGGTTGCATAGGGATTAATACTACTGGGGCATTGGTGGTTGGGCCAGTGGATCAAGGTATGACACAGGAATTCCCAATGTAAAATTGGGAAATTTTAAGGTAGCAATTACTAGCTTGCTCATGACACTAGGTGGGGGAAAGAGGAAGGGAATTGTGTGGACTAGGGAGGAGCCCAGATAACTCCCTGATGGTTTCATGTGGGGATGAGGTTGTGGTGGCAGTTGTGCATAATACTACGGTTGATGATGATGCTACAACTATTGATGATGTTGCGGCTACGAATGGTGTTGTGGTTGAGGTTGGGGTTATCGTTGCGGTTGATGTTTGGGTGCAACAGTGCTAGATGAGAGCATGCAAAAATATGCAGTCTCATTTGGTGTCAGCAGTGGTGACACTAAGGGGAAAGAATCCATCATGGTGGTATCGGTAAACAACCTAGGGCCCACATTCTACAATGGGGAGGCTGGTATGTTGTCAACCATGGTGTTGACCGCAGGGATAACATTGGCAGGTGCGGTTAGCCCTTGCTAATCAATGGTGTTGATCGCAGCGATAACATTGGTGGGTGCTGCTAGCCCTTGCAGATCGAGATAAGTTAGTTGGTAACCCGTCATGATTTTACTTTCATGAGGGAACATCATGTAGTGGAAAATAGTTGATCCTACGGCTCTCATGGCAGACATATAACTTCTTCTAAGGAGAAGGTTATAGTCCAACTGAGCATTGAAAACCTCTATGTCAATCAGTACTATTTTCCTGGCCAATGTAATGGGAACATGAGGGAGGATTCCTTAGGATTTAGTGGGATGGCCATCATAATCCTGTAAAGTAGTAGAGGATGTCTACAGAATTGGGGAACCAAGCTTTTTCCAGACTAAGGTAGACATAACGCACATGGATTCCCCCTCATCCACTATGCATCGGTGCACAACTAAATTCTGGTTGGACATCAGGATTGGGAAGGAAATGGTTTATGGAATCTGTGGTTCTCCACTCTCCATGTCGAATGTGATCAACTTGGAGTCATAGGGGTCTATGGCACCAAGGGCGGCTACTAAGTCTTTCTGTTGTGTTGGGCAAGTTTTGAGTACCTCAAGAGAGGACATGGTGGTAGGTGTTTGGACCACATCATCCATGATGTTGTAGCTGACAGCAGCTCTAGCCATAATGTTATTGGAAACCCGCCGTATGGGAGGGCGCAGAGGGAAAGGGGATAACTGAAGAGGTGCATTAGTTGTTTTGGGCATAGATGATGCTGATGTGTCAGCGGGTTTGGTGTTAGTATTGTACTGATTTCATATGGTCTGTAAATTGACCTGTTTAGTTGTCATAGCTAGCAGGTGGTGAACACCTGTTTCTACCACCGGAGGTGCCCCCGAGCGTTGGGATTGGGTTGGGGAGGGGGTGTAGTTGACATCAATCCTTGGACTGGTAATGGGTTTTGGAGCACCATAGGAGGAGGTCCTGGTGGTGCTAGGTTTGGTTGGGCTTGGTCTATTGTATTGGTGGCATGTTGAACCTCATTCCTAATGGCCTGCTTAGCGTGAACCATGAAGGGACACTTGTATGTGTAGTTCCTGTAGACCTCGCATAGTGTGCACAGTTGGTTTGTACGCAACAGAGCGTTGCATCTCGGTGCATTTGGTCGTTGAGGATTTTCGGTTGGCCAGTTTGTCACGCCATTGTTGGGAGGATTTGGTTGTTGACCACCTCCCTACGGTTGATTGTTGCCTTGGTTTTGGGGTCGGTTATTCCTGGCTTGCCCTTATTGTTTGTTTGGGGCTAGCTGGTTGGGACAGTTTTGCTATGCAAACACCTGTCCCAATGGAGCAGGTGGAGCTGAAGCGGGGGCTTGAGAAGCTTGTATAGGTGGTGCATAGTAGACTTGGGGGGGAGGTGCCACAAATGTGGGAATTTGTCCTGCATATTGTTATGACGGCCAAGCTAATGCCTGGGCCTGCTGTAGTGGCGCAGGTTGTGCATAAGAAGTTGTGGCTCCAAACTGGGACATCATTCTTGCATAGTCTAAAGTTTGGTTTTGGTAGGAAACAATAGGGGTGTTGCTTGGTTGTGGTGGTATTGCAGGTGGTGTCGGACATTGTTGTGGTTTGTGGGAGATAGAACCTATGATGCCATCTGTGGCATGGGATGCCCCTGGTGCATCCCGGTAGGAGGTGCCTACATGGGGAGCATCTAGAATGACAGTGTAAAGGTATCCAGTCTGTGCATAGATTATATCAATCTGTTTGGATTTCAAAATGGCCTCCTCTTCAGATTGGGGACATTCAGATGCAGCGTCCTTTGATATAGGTGGTAGCAAATTTTTTAGGAACCAATCCAGGAATATCCTGTCATCAAGTTGAATCTTGCACAAACTACGGTGCCACCAGCACTCATGGATGTGGTCGGTTATGTGGGTCACAGTATTCTCATGGCAAGATAACACGATCTCCACCCCTTCATAGTATCTAATGGGGAGTTGGAAATATTGCAGGAACATGAAATCCAAGGAGTTAAAATCCGGGTACTTGGCTTGTGGTAGCTCAATGTACCACTTGGTTGCAGCACCTGTGAGGGTGTGTTGGAACAGTATGAGCCTGATCAAATCATCTACGATGCTATTTGATGAGCACCATAGGTGAAATGCCATGATGTGGTTTTGGGGACACTCCTCTGCCTTCCCTTCAAACTTGGGAATGTTTGAGGGAAGTTTGGTTGGCATTGGAGGCCAAAACGTTTGATGGAGGATAGGGTCATTTGTTAACCGATCCAAGTCAAGAAGGTTGAGTTGTTCCATGAAAGGAAGGTTTGACCCAAGGTTGATGTGAGATGGGGAAACAATGATGGTGGGGTTTCTAGGGACATGATGCACCTACATAACTGGGGGTACTTGTGCCACCGTTGTGGACCAGCCACTGCACCCAAGTGTGGTAAATGGAACTATGTGAGTGGAAGGGCCACTGCCCTCATGTGTGATAGGAGGGGAAATGTAGGTGGAAGGGCCACTACTGTCGGACATGCCAAGTGGGACAGTGTGGGTGGAAAGGACATTTCCCCCATGTGTTACAGGTGGGACAACTTGACAAGTCAATATGGGTGGTGGTAGCTAGCTTATGATGGTTTGCATGACCATGTGGGGGACACCAATAGGGGTGTTGGTGGTGGTTTGGGGTGTGGACATGGGTCCACTGCCAATCACTAAGCTAGAAAATGGATCTGGTTTTGCACCAACCATGGGGATAGATGGTGCAGTATGCAAGTCTGGCTCAGATTGGTACCATTTTGAGTCTAAATTAGAGGTTGTGTGGCATTTTGATGGTGTAGAGGGTCATTGAGAATGGTCTCGATGGTGTTGGTTCAAGGACTCGAACTATGGTGGATCACCTCTCAAGCATGAGGAAGAACGTGGGGGATCAATTATATCTGATTTGTATGTCAAGTGGTGAAATATGGTAATGACATTTGGAGCCCAGTTTTAATGGCTTCCTATTGGCTTCGGGTGGTCACTTAGCCACCAAGACTACTAGAGACAGCGCTTGGATTTTTCCTCATGGGAGTGCTAGTCAATCAGCGGGGGTTGTTGGGCCATTTCGCTTGGCAATTCCTCTCAGTGGCCAGCTACTTTGGGGTTCTCGTGGTACTCCTCATAATGAGTTTCTGGGCTAAGCCCAAGTACTTCCCATGGTTAAGGTAGTCAGGGACTTATGTCCTCAAAGACTGCAGATGGTTGGATTAGTGTAAATTATAAATTTTAAGGGCTAGCTTAGCGTCATGAACTGAGTTTGGTTTTTTTATGTTGTATGGTTTGTGTGCATGTATTTTTTCTTTCTGTTACATTTAGTCGTTGCTTGTATGGTTTATGAATAGTCCACAGAGATTGTATTGTAGAACTTATAATGTGAATAGATTGTTTAACATAGCAGTAAATTGTACACAGAAACTTGAATGCATGCCATACCTGAATCTGAATCTGAACCTGACTAGGTGACTGCCTTACACTTGTATTTCTATTCAACCAGGAAAGAGTGTTGGGATCTCAACACAATGGGACAAATCCCATCCATAGATCCTTAGGTCACTCTTTGGATGCAAGGTTGGTCAATAGGGAGGACGCGAACGCCGTGAAACACCCATCGGTCTCCACCCCCTCTACCTTCCAGGTCACCAATTTTTAGTGGTTTAGAAAAATGACAGGTGAAGTGCCTATTACGATACGAGTTTCACTTTTCATCTTATCCCAGAATACCCCGAAGGGTGAGGACTAGGTAGAGGAGGAAGGGATAGGAAAGATATTAATTTCAACTCAAGAATTGAAACCTATAGTAATTTTTTTATTCAAGTTTTAAATAGATTCATTAACCAGTAAACCATTTAATTTACCAGAGATTTACACATGCTGTAATAAAATAAACAGATGTTGGAAGGAAATAGACATAGATTTGATGGACAGAGGTAGCTGAGCCACACTGACAATCCCTAATATTTAAATATCTGAATCTGAGAGAAAGATCACTCTTTTAGAGGCAAATGTGGTGAGGGGGTCACTAAATTTTCTTGAAAACAAGTGAGAGGGTCGCTCAGAAATTGTAGACAAAAGCGATCTGGATTCTGGGATGAAGTAGCACTTTTCGGGCCTGAATGAGTGATAAATTTGCACCTTTTGGGCCTGAATGAGTGACCTGGTCACACCTTTAATCTCGATAAGAGCGACCTGTTCCGAAAGGTGAAAATTTCTTGAACCTGAGCCAGATCTAGCTGACAATAATTGGTAATGTGACCAAATGGGCTCGGTTTGGCCTTGAGGAAGCTCGACAGCAACTAAAAATGCAGGAAAAGATAGATCTAATCTATATTTGAAAGAAAAATAAACTAGGGAAAATAAAATTAAAATCCAGAAATAAAACCCAGGGATCCTGTGGGATCGACCTGGTATGGTCGCCAAATCTGTAGTCGGGATTTCACCCTAGCTACAGAGCAGGAACAGCTCCCTTCAATATATGGGATGGAAGGGTAGGGTGCCTATGAGAATGGAAGAATATAAGGAAATAAATAGAAAATGAAATGTAATCCCTCTGCACACAATTTAGGGCTAAGCTCCACAACCCTGCATCAAACTATTAGAAAACAAGAGAACCTGCAAGTAATCAATGGAAGCCTGCAATAGAATGTTAAGCAATAAACCTGCAAACAAATAAGGTCAAAAAACTACAATATAAAAAAACTAAAACATCAAAATACAAGTATACCTTATATGGTTGCAATGGGCCACCATGCCCTAGCTTGGGAGAGCACCTGTTAATGGATGGGGGAGCTATGGCTCAATGGAGGAATGGAGGAGAGGGAGGGTGAGTGACTTGAGAGGAAAAGGATCTCAAGGCACTCACATAGGCACTGTAACAATAGGGAGATGAGAAGTGTTTTGAGAGTGACCCCCACCCCTCTATTTATACTTTTTCTCAAAAATTTTAGGGTTTTAAGCCCCTGGTTGGGGCTTTAGCCCCTTTTTTGGGATTTTAGCCCCTTTCGATCAATATTTAGCTCTTTTGGGGGTTTTCAGCTCCTTTGATGGATTTTAGCCCCTCTTTGAAGGATTTAGCCCCTATGAGAGCTATTTTGTCTCTTTTTAGGGGTTTTAAGCCCTTTTTCATATGTTTAAGCCGTCTTGAGGGTGTGGGGGTCAAATCGGGTCAAATGAGGGTCATACGTAGAGCTCATTGTGGGATTTTTTGGGTCAAGTGAGGGTCATAAATAGATGTCAAATGAGGGTGGTGTAGGTCATGTAGAGCTCATTATGGGATTTTTTGGGTTAACACACCCCTTGACTATAATCTTTTACTAGCTAGGAACTGGATTTATAACATGCAAGTAGTCGCATCATCCCTATTCTGGGTTTTTTGTTTTCATTTGGATGGGAATATTGTTACAATTAACAAAATATATTTTGATAATTCCAGTTTGAAAGCATCATTGGGAGATTCTATCCTGGTTATCGATCATTCTTAGCCAGTAACTAAGAGTGTTGGGGTGGGAATGTAACCTTCGATGATGGGATATTTTAATTGTGTTGTACCCATTATTATGATCAGTTCTATTCTTGGTAAGGAATTGACATCGTTCAATTCGGTTCATTTTCTCACTTCACATGTGGAGGATCATTGGACTCTCCCTTCTCTCAGTACTTCAGGTGAAGATCCTATACTTGCCAAGACGGGCATGCCATTGTCTACATCATTGATGGATTATCAAGCTAATATTGATTATGTTGTAGATTCTATTCCTTCCTCTTCACGAATGGGGGAGGAGGACCCTTATGCGCTACCTTCTTGGGAGGTTGTGTCATCTCACTCTCATGACTTCTTCGATGACATTTTTCCATCAGATGAGGCTATTCTTGAAGCTATGTCAGGTATTGAGCTTCCCTGGAGAGAGTTGCATCATAGATCTTACTTTCTTCTTAATATTGATGATATAGGGTGTGATGACTATAAGGCGATCTCTAGTGAGAAAGTTGGTAGGCTCGTGGTCCCATTAGTCTCTCTTAGTAAGTATGTCGAAGGGAACATGGCCATTTTGTCACATACTATACCTATCAATATTTCTCGTGTTCCTGGAAAGGTTGAAAATGTGTACATTGGGGTGGATTGTTTCTGCGATGAGGTTAGAGAATACACTTATCTTTTTAAAGAATTTTGAGATTTGTTCACTTGGTTGTATGAGGAAATTCCAGGAATTAACCCTCTCATTTTCGAACATGAAATTAAAACCTATCCAAATGCTAAGCCTATTATACAAGGTTTGTGTGTGATGAATCCTAGGAAAGAACCCGCTATTAAGGCAGAGATAGAGAATTTGCTTAAATATGGCTTAATCTATCCCGTTCCCTTGACAGTTTGGGTGTCAAATCCCATTCTGGTAGAAGTAGAAGGATGTTGAGCCATAGATTTGCAACTGAGTGTGTATAACTTTTTGTAGGAGTAATCTATAGTTGAGTCCACAAAAAGTAAAGTAGAAGAGTCAATCCAGGATGTGTGCGGATGAGTAGGAGTATATAGAAGAAATAAACTAGAGAGCATGAGAGTAAGAATAGTTGAGAAAAATACATATCCTAAGAACAATCTATAATTCACAGACTAGATGGTGATACCTATATTTCTCATGCCAAGATTAAGAGAACCTTGGTTGTTTTTCCTAGATGGTTTCCAAATTATTTCCTATGTTGCATGAATGAATGTTGTTAAATAGTGAAGGTTTATGTGGATGTTTTCTTACTTTTTATTGCTTCCATTTGTTGTTGAATGTATGTTTCAATATTACCAATCAATAAATTAATGAATGAATGTTAAATGCATTTTCAACATGTTATATATGGTTTCCTTGTTAAATCTTATAAGTTACAATATAAGTCTCATAATGTTCATTATAAGTAAGGAATCACTTGCGCCACATGATTGCGCCAATTGTTAATTGGTTGAGGGCAAGGTTGTGTCACACATCTGTCATGGTACACAGTTGCACTTATGTCGCATAGTAATCGAATCCATCCTCCTATCTCTATCAAGCGCCTTAGCCACGCACCAAGGACTATAATCCCTCGCGAACTGTGGAAACATGGTTCTTAGGTTTGACTACGCCTTCCTTGTGGGTGTTTTCAATTGAGCTTGCTCTGTCGGGCCGATGTCTTATGGTGTTTTGTTGGTATTTTGTTTTTGTTGTACCTTGGGTCGAGATAAGAAGGAATATTAGTCCAATAAATGGTTATGTTTTGAAGACCTTTAATTGTTTGAGTCGAGGGAAATGTTGTGGCATCTGACAAAGAATGAAATAGAGGACTGGATAGAGTGTAATATGCTGGCATTTGTGCAATAAGAGAGTGCAAGGTCATGAATAAGTACATAGAACTAGTTAGATCAATACATATATTATGGTATTCATGAGATATTCTTTGGAGAATTCCCTATTGTGTTGCACGAGTGCTTTTCAAGATTAGAAACTAGGAAGACAAATTTCTAGAGAAGAGAAGCAGTTGAGTGGAGTGATCATTTGGTTTGTAAGATAACTAATGTAAGTAACACCATCTATAGAGCTGTTGATATTTGGGTTGACATTATTTTGCAAGGGTATATTACAGAGTTTGCAATAGATACCATAACCTCCTATAGTGAGGCTGAAAGAAATTTTTTCCAAGGACCACGAAGAAGGTATTTTGTATATATCAACACATGGATAAAGATACTAGTTTACAAGAAGGACATATTGCAGTTTATTAGTTGAGCCGCATATCCAAGGAGAGGGGATATGTCATGGATGATCTGCAGAGAAAATGGGAAAAGATGAGCTGCGATGATCCCAGGAAGTACAAAATATGCATTAGAAGCTGGAGTCCTAAGAAGTGGAAGGATATTTAGATCAGGGAAAAGAACAAAGATAGAGGGAGGTCCATGAACTACTAGCCTATTCAAAGAAAGTGAGCATGATCTTCATTCATAGTTGGATGAAGGGTATTGCAACAAGGAGGAGAACTATAGACTGATCTCAGAAGGAGTAGGAGAATCCGAAGACTATGTGGAGACACCAAGATCAGGGCATGACTACATCACACTGGGAGTATCACACGAAGTAAGGCCTAGATCCTCATCTCCTGAAAGAGTTCTTAATACTGATAGTGCTAGTACTTCAAATAGCACGTAGGAGGGTACACCTCCATTAATTTATTCATTAGATAACCTTGACGCCAACTCGATGGCCAAGGATGATATTAGGTTACCCACATTCAATGGGAATGGAGCAGATGATCTAGAGTAGCATTGGTTCCTCTATGAATCTGTTTGGATGGTTCTCCTAGTTCATAACTCCAACCTAAAGAAAGCGCAGATGATCACAGCTCTTAGGGGTCATGTGCTAGAGTCATTTATGAAGTTTTGTGTAGTACCTCCAGGAGCACCATAGATGAAGGAAGAGACATTCGACACCTACATGATGAAGAATGATGGGAAACCTCAGGATGAATGAGCGCAAGAATTCTGTCAGCCTGCGCAATTCCCATGCAATCAGTATCAGAACCATTATCAACCGCATTATGCATGTTAGAATCAGTATGGAGTGTGCACCATAGAATCAATATCAGTCATAATAATAGCACAATCAGTACCCCCCACATTAACGTCATCCACAGGGAAGGGGTGGTGGAAACTTCAGGGGAATAGGAGGAGGAGGATTTTGTAGAGGAAGAGGTCAAGTTACATGCTAGAAATGTGGAAAGCTGGGACATTATGGAAAATATTAGCAAGAACCTACAAAGACATATTCATATTGTAAGGTACAAGACCACAATGTGGAGAAATGTCCATAGTTAATTGAAAAATGGAAATCTAGGACCATTACAGGTCCTAATCTTGGAAGAATCCAAACCCAAGTCCAAATCCTAACTTGAATGTCTAGATGATTGTTGTTGATCCGAGAGAGCCAAGCATTGTTGTTGTAAAAAGAGGAGGTGCTACGAATGGAGATGATCATGATGTACCGCAACAACAACTACAACCGTAGTAACGGCCCGCAACACAGGAGAAAGAACCATTCAATGTTCAAAAGCATAAGGAAGTATTTTTGGATGTGCGACCAGAGTTTGCAGACCTAGAACAACCATATTCCTCAGCTGAATTATGAGAGATGCTTAGACGATTTCAACAGATATTCAAGAAGAAGGTCCCACATAAGGATAGTAAGGTCAAATCATTTCTGTCAAATTTATTAGCGCTAATTCAAGATAAACATGATATTGTGGAACTACAAGCACTGATAGAAGAAGCCCCATATGAGTCACAACCAGAAAGGAGAGTTAACCAGGTTAAAAATAAGTTTAAAACTGGGTGTGAGTTCAGAATGACTACACAGATATGGGAATATGACATGGATTACATTATTTTAGACTTGGGCTCTCACATCAATATTTTGATGCGACAGACCTCGGAGAGTATGGGAAATTCGTGCTTGGAATGGTCCACTATCCAGTTGCGACTTGCAAATTAGGAAAAGGTTCTACCAATTTGTAGGTTGAGTCAAGTCCTTTTCGACATTGAGGGGTTGCACACAGTTGCAGACGTTGAAGTCATTAACATTGTCGACAACATGAATCCATATCTCGCACTGCTAGGTATTGATTAGGCTATAGATAATCATACCAATATCAATTTTAATAAAAGGATATTGTCGTTCAAGGATAATGAGATGAGGGTAGTGTCTCCCATTGATCCATTGGAGGGATAGAGATACGTCGATCCTATCTACAACGAGGGATAGGGTGATTATCTCGATGATATCTACAATGTCACTTCCCTACAAGAAGATTATATCAACTCGATAGAAGATGGAATCCTGATCTGGAGGAGTTCTAGTTCATGCACATTTGACTTAGGAGAGGCCTTGGAGAATTGGAAAAATTGGTTGCATGAGGTCTCTATGAGAAGGTGCACTGGAATTAAAAGGTCTTTGCAACCAGTAGAGAATGAAATACGATAGATGCCAACCTATTAAGGCTTACCTAACCTTGAAACATTCCTAAATGAGTTTGAAGGACTCGTAACAGAGTCGCAACACTTTTCTGTGTTAGACCATGTACTAAAGGCTATGCACACTAGATGGTGGGGTATGCACAAGCAGTCCATATTAGAATGGCCATAGTTCAGAAGGTTTTTGGAAGCCAGATTCGATGAACAAGTCACTACCATGGGTCAGCAGTACACAGGGATGTCAAACCCTCATAAATTAGTGTCGCACCACATTTTTATAATAGCCGCGATAGGAATGGGTCCATCATTTCATTCACACATTGGAAATGACACCCTGAAGCTGGAATACATCTATGGAGTTGTGAAAAGGAACTCAATATTGGGAAGAGGTAGCTAAACATTCCGTGCACACATTTGAATTTGCTGATGAGAAACCCATAGTTTACGTCGTGTTTCAAATGAAAAAGGAAAATATATTTGCTGAAATCCATGTCGAAGAGGAAAATTCCCACCAGTGTAGCGCGACCATCCAGCAATGGATGTCTTGTTATAATTTATTTGGGTGACCTAGATGATGATCTGACTAACATAAAAATACTAGAATCAGAGGGTACACATGCAGGAGAAGGAATTAGTATTTCAAGTGACCAGTTCCTTAAGCCATTGAAAATCAAGAAAGTAAACATTAGGTCGCCATAGAATCTGAAGTTCACCAATATAAAAGATCATTGGGATGATGAGACGGTAGCAAAGGTCACATACTTTCTGCATGAGTTTTAGGATCTATTCCCCACCAAATTTTCAGAGATGAAGGGGATAGTAGGAGATCTAGGGGAGATGAAAATACCCATGAAACCAGATGTTAAGCTAGTCAAACAACAACCTTATAGGTTGAATCCAAAGTATAAAGAAAAGGTAAAACTAGAATTGGATCACATGCTTGACGCATGATTCATTGAACCTATTGAGGAATCAGAATGGATCAGCCCTATAGTGATCCAGGATAAGAAAACCAGAGGAGAAGTCAGGATCTGTGTCGACCGAAGGAAACTAAACGATGCATTCCTGCACGATCCATTCCCAACACCATTTACAGATGAAGTATTGGAAAGAGATGTATTCGTTCACCAACGACTTCTCTGGTTGTCATCAATTCAAGATCGTGAAGGACGATTTCCATAAAAAAAACCTTCATTATAGAATGGGGATGCTACCAGTATACGGTAATGCCCTTTGGAATCAAGAATGCACCTACTATTTTTTCTAGACTAGTAGTTTCTTATTTTAAAGTTTTCATTCATAAATTTCTTGAGGTCTACTTTGAATATTGGACTATGTTTGGTCTAGTAAGAGACCATATTGAAAATATGTGCATGATGCTAGGCCACCATCTCCAGTATCAAATCGCACTTAATTCCAAGAAATGTATTTTTTGCACACCATTTGGTGTACTATTGGGTCACGTTGTATTTTGCGATGGAATTTTGGTCAACCCAGCAAAAGTTGTGATTTTTATTGACTTAACACCACCCACATCAGTCATGCAACTCATATCAGTGTTAGGACATACAGGCTACTACAAGAAATTCATCAAAGGATATGCAGAGATAAATGCACCTATGGAAAATTTGGTGAAGAAAGATGCAAAATTTTAGTGGATGGAACCTTGTCAAGAAAGCTTGGATAAAATAAAGAACAAGATGGAAACTACGTCAATACTAGTATTCTCAGACTGGAAGAAGGAGTTCCATATTCATGTGAACACATCGTTTGTCACGCCCAGAATTGTCTTAATGCAACTAGGAGAGGGTGCACTTGAACACCCTATTTCTTTTGCTAGCAGACAACTATCAACAACATAGAAAAATTACACCATGGCAGAGAGAGAAGGACTCGATATGGTTTATGTGCTTCAAAATTTCTAGAACTACTTGTTTGGTGGACACTTTAAAATGTACACTAATCATTCGGCTTTAAAATACCTAGTAAACAAGCCAGTGTTGGGGAGGAAAATTTGTCGATGGCTCCTCCTATTTCAAGAATTCAACATTGAAGACGTTGTTAAACCTGGTGGGATGAATGTCAGACCTGCCCACTTGTCAAGAATAAAAAGCGGTGAAGAAGCAACCAATCTAGAGGATAACTTTCCTGACACGTAATTGTTCGTAGTCACCATGATGAATTATCAGAATAAGTAATTTAACACCATCATCTACTTCCTAAGCATAGGCTATGTGCCTGAAGGTTTCTTTGCCAACCAGAAGAAACACTTGGTTTTCGGAGCTGCTGATTATACGTTGATTACGGGACATCTATACAAGATGGGTTGTGATGAGATACTACATTGATGTGTTTTAGACTATGAGTGACCTTGTGTAATAAGTGAAGCACATGCTAGTGTTGCAGGAGGACACTATGCTGGAAAGGAAACCATACGCAATATATTGCAAGTAGGAATATGGTGGTCCACCATACATATGGATACTAAGAGCTTCTAGTGGCACTGTGATATCTTCCAGAGAACTGGGAAACAATCACGTCACGATGAGATGTTGATTACATCGCATATAACACTTCAAGCATTTGAAAATTTCGCTATTGATTTTGTTGGACCGATTAGTCCACTAGGAAAGAGGAATGACACACGCTACATTATCACTATGAAAGACTATTTAACCAGATGGGATGAAGTCGCGGGCCTGTTAAATATTGCACTATTACGACTACGTAAATTTTTTTATTTTAAAATGTGGTGACTAGATTTGGCTGTCGAAAAATCCTACTCAGCGAGCAAGGTACGCATTTTGTTAAGAAAACAATTACTGATCCTACTAGAGAGTTCCAAATCGAGCATAAGAAAATGATACCCTGTGATCCTCAGGAGAATTGAATAGTTGAATCCTTCAATAATATTTTGGAGAATGGATTTACCAAAGTATGTAATATGTGCCAAGATGAATGGGATAAGAAAGTGTCAGTTATTCTGTGGGAATACCGCACAACTTGGAAGAGACTGATAGGGCACACCCCATTCAGACTAGTGTATGGATAGGAAGCTGTTGTGCCAATGGAGTACATTGTGCCCAACCTATAGATTGCTATGTTGATGAAAATGACCAATGGAGATGTTGTTGATCACAGGTTGTTGTAGCTCATTCAGATGGAAGAGGAACGCTTCATCACTAGATTCCATCAGAATGTCAAGAAGTAGAGGCAAAAAGCATGGCATGATCACCATATCAGGATTAAGCCATTCAAATTTGGAGAACTTATTTTTTTGTATGACAAAAAATTCTTCAAATATCCAAGGAAGTTAAAAAAGCATTGGATAGGGCCATATTTGATTGTGCACATCACTAGCGTGAGCGCAGTAAAATTGGAGAAACTAGATGGAACATATGTCATGGGTATGGTGAATGGCAGTTTCCTGAAACCTTACTATGATGTCCAAGACATACCTGGATAATATTGCACTGCGCAAATGAAAAAAAAAAGAGCAAAGAGAGAAAGGAAATTGTTAATATGTCGCACTTCTATGACAGAAACAGGTAAAACATAGTAAAAAGCAGGAATGATAGGCTAGCCAACATTAAAGTGTTAATATCTGGCAAAGATTGAGGCAACTATGACAACTAAGTTTCATTAATTCAACAAGATATGAGGAGAATGAAAACTTTCTTTTTGGTCACATCAGCCATCCTTGTCATAACTTCCATAACTATGTTGACAGGAACAACTCAGAACTCGAGTATACAAGTTAATTAGGAATGTGTTGACCCAGAATCCCATGTGATCGACATGATTTTGATCTTTCACTGCAGTGATCACATGAGGCATGAGCGCACCTCTATAAATATGAGGCTTCATCACCAAGAACTCTTTTATGTGCACAAAAAGAGAAAGAGAGAATGAGAGTCGATAGTTAGTAGAGCTGAAGCCTGTAACAAAGTGAGCCAAAACCCATGGTCATAAATAATTCCAGTGTTAGTGAGCTGTCAGATGTAACCGTTGAACTGTCATGTCCAATCGAAGAATAAATTGCATCGCCAAAAGTACAGTAGTTGAAAGAAGAAACATAGACAATGGTGAGAAAAAAACCATAGGCCGCTCCTGTGGCCGGTTTGGCCTGTGTTCCAGCCTCTGGATCGGGCCCCATTCTGAATCCACCTATTAATCCATTAGTTACAGGTCCACGATTAGCTGTGCTGCTGCTAGAGTCTCTAGAATCATCCAGGGAAAATATATCAAATAAATGCAAGGCTAAGGCCATTGCGGATATGCCTCTTGAGGATATTCCAAAGGACAAACCAAACTTGCCACCATGTAGAGAAGATGGTGCCTTGAGGAAGAAGAGAAATTTCCACACTATGTCTGGCCAAGGAGAATCGATGCGCAGAAGTTAACGCTCCCAAAGAAATCACACGCCTCTTTAGTGACACCTCGAATCCCTAATAGTGTACCCCTGTCGATGGAAATACTTCAAAAGATGGTCAAGCTGCAATTTGAGGATTGTGACACCCGCAAGAAGGTGGGTTTGGACCAAAAAAACTACATGGTTACAGTTCCAGTTGTTCCACTTGAGCCCCAGCTCTTAGTTCCAATGGAATGGACCAACAGTGTCGATAGCATGATCTTGCTAAATCTACTACTCATGTCGCACTTTGGGCACACCATACTGGTAATAACATATGTTAAAAAGCTCCTTGTCTACTTTCACAAAATATTTCTATGGCTTCATCGATCCTACCCTGTTGACATCAAGCTCATCTCGTTAATAATGGGTCTGTCGAAGACAAGAGGAGACCCTGCGTTGTATCTATGTCCAAACCAAGATATGAGCAAGATGAAACAGAAGTATAAGCTTAAGCAGGAAGGTAGGGGATTTCTCATTTCCCCTATAGATGAAAACATGGTAAAGTTCATAACAAGAATATTATCTTGCAATCTATTGTGCAAGATGATACCTGTTGAGTGCACCACTGGGGCGATAGAAATCATAGAGCAGTGCGCAACAGGAGTAATCTTTAACTGGTCATAGTTCATATTGAATGAAATCATAGTGGATGTAGAGAAGGCACAAGAAGAACCTAAATCTAAGTTCCACTACTCCTAGCTGCTCATTCTGCTTTCCTTTGATCTATGTTATGAACCACCTAACTACTAGGAAATGGATGTCCCATTTATTTTCCTTAGCACAAAGTATCAAAACCTTTAGGAGAATAAGGAGGACAAGATTTGCCATACTGATAATAATATTGAGTTCTTACTACATGGTGAGGAACTGTGTGATGTAGTGAGGCAGTCACATAGAGTAAGGGTTGTGATAGTACATAAATACAAGTATTTTGTAAACTTCCAAGCCGTTTTCCACAATGTTATCTTAGAGATAGCTAAGGACCCGACCAAGAAAGCGCATCAGGAAGGGTTTATGATCACTGACGCTAATGTGGATATAGTCATCCAAGACTGGCTAGAAGAATGGTGTGGCCAGGTCGAAGAGAATATGGACCAAGGGAGAAACCATGGAGGAGATGGCCAAGGAAGTGGACAAGGTGAGGGACAAGGGAATGACCAAGGGAATGGTCAAGTTCGTGACCAATATTATGTGAAAGGCAATGATGGTGGTGAGGAGAAAGATAATCATTCCTCGAGCCTCGACAATGGTGATAGTGACCAGAGAAAAGACGATGATGATGATGATAAGGATGATGAATTTGAAGGAACACATACTGATGAGGATGTGAAGAAGTCCCACGAAGAGGCACATCAGCCAAAGCACAATAATAGGAAAGAAGACACATCATATAACATAGTCAACATAGCCGACAAGGACAAAAGCTTGTTGTCCGATGCCATTATAGAAGTTGCAAAGTCCATCTTGAAAGGTATAAATAAGAAGCAGCTGCGACTAACCAACCAACTCGATGGGCATATCAAATAGATGACAGAGGCTATAAACAAAGTCAAATCCACTCTTAAGGATGAAAATTATGGTGTACATCCTAGTACCATAATAGTAACACCAAATTTAGTGCTGTCGATAAATGTAGAAATCCAGGCGCGAGTAATGGAGACAGGGATGCTTGAGTTTGATGATGTTGTCAATGGATTTGAAGTACTAAACATGGGATTCTCTAAACTCACATTCATTGAAGTATATGCTATATAATAGGTGGTTGCGACTGAGGTATGACTTAGAGAAAATGTGGTGTCATATTAGACGACTAAGCAGAAAAGAAAGGAGAAAGCGCACAATACCCTCCTTAGAGAAAAGGAGTAGGAAATTACAACAAGAGAAAAGGTCAGGCTTGCATTCACTGAAGCCCTCAAAAGTGCAATCGTGGAGTTCCCACCAGAAGCAGGTCAAGAAGATGAAGAATCAGTTTCCAAGACTGGCCGCCTCTCCAAGATCGTGGTGGAAATCAAGGAGCAAGTGGAAGAGATTTAGGAAAATAAGGTACTAATCACACCTCCTGAGGTTCTTGAAGAGTGTAGAAAGGCGGTGTCTCAAGGTGCAGAAAGGATAAGGTGAGCATAAATGATCTACACTAGGGAATCTGAAGCCATTTTTGTGATATGGAAAGTGCTTTTGTACAATTAGACTATAGAAAATATTAAGGAAGATGCACGACAATATGATTTAAAAATAATTGCGGTAAAGGAAAACATGAAGAAGATGCTAATCAAAGAAAGGAGCACAAAGGTCACAGATCTGAAACAACTCCAGTAGGAAGAAAAAACAAAAAAGAAATGATGAAATAATAGAAAATCATTTGGAGGAAGAGTGAGTTACAGAGCTTCTTCATCCTATCCAGTAGAAGCTCCAGAATATCATTCAGTTGCTGGGAGAGGGACCATCGGAACATATCAATTCCGACCATGTGGAACAATTGGCGAAACAAGTGGAGGAAGTAATGTAGGAAGTTTCCAGGGTAAAACAAAATTTGAAGGAATTTTGGGACAAGGTTGGTCCTGGGTATAGCCTGAGCCAGAGGCTTGAGTTTTGCACAACACTAAATTTTACAAAGACATAGTTTTTTCTTAATGGCTTAGGATGAGCCATATGTGAGTGTTAAGGGCCTGTTGATCCAGGAAAAATGCATAATGAAGAACCTGCCGTGCAAGCGTAAGAGGAAAAATGGGCACACAGTAGAAGAAAAGAAGGTAAAGAAATAAATGCGAGTGCAGAGCAAAGGAAGCTACAATGAGGATTGGTGCGACTAGTAAAATCACATCCAAAGTCGATGGAAGAGGCAGGTAGAAGAGTTAAAGAGGAACAGGTAAAAGTCAAGGAAGATTGTAGAAGGACAAACCAGTGGAAGGCTAAAGGACAATTTTGTGGCTAGTTATGACCTGTACAAATGGGTTGAAAGATGTTTTCGATGCTAGTTAAGTTTGTGGTTAATGAAATGCAGGACTCTTGGATCCAAGTATGTCCTGACATTAATGTAATAGAAGATATTTTGTAGCTACTTACATCTGTAATAATTGAGTTGTACTTTGTCGACCCTGCACGGTCTTGTAAATACTATAAATAGGAGGAACCCATTTTATATAAGGGTTATATTTTATTAGACCTAATTAGATCGAATTATCTTCAGTATTGTTGCTTAAAAGAGGAGTCTAGTATAAGTAGAAGGTTCTTGAGCCTTGGAATTATAGTTGAGTGCACAGACCGTTTTGTAGGATTAATCTGCAGATGAGTGCACAAACAATAAAGTAGAAGAGTCGATCCAGGCTGTGTGTAGATTAGTAGGAGTAGATAGAAGAAATAAAATAGAGAGCATGAGAGAAAGAAGAGTTGAGAAAAAGAAATATCCTACGAATAGTCTGTATGTCGTGGACTACAAGGTGCTACCTATATTTCTCATGCGAGATGAAGAGAAACTTGGTGGTTTTTCTAAGATGGGTTTCCACATTATTTCTTGTGTTGCATGAATGAATTTTGTTAAATAGTGAAGGTTTAAGTGGATGTTCTCTTTGTATTTCTTCCAATTTTTGTTGAATGTATGTCGCAATATTAGCAATCAGTAAATGAATGAATGAATGTTAAATGCATTTTCAACATGTTGTGTATGATTTCCTAGTTAAATATGATAAGTTACATTATAAATCACTAACCATTCATTATAAGTAAGGAATCAACTACGCCACACAATTGCACCAATTATTAAGTGGTTAAGGAAAAGGTTGTGTTGTGCATCATTTGTGGTACACAATTTCACCTCTATCACACAGTAATATATTCCATCCTCCTATCTCTATCGAGCTCCTTGGTCACAGGCCAAAGGATTCATGCATTTGTTGAAGAAAGACACACCATTTATTTAGGATGAGTGATCCTAGGATTCTTTTGATGATTTGAAGAGAGCCTTGTCATCGGACCCTAGGCTTGGTCCACCTGAATATAGGCATGATTTTTTTATATATGTGGTCATGTCTCAAGGGATGATTGGTATGGTCTTGGTTCAAGAGGATGAAGAGATTCATGAGCATGTCATCTTATATCTTAGTCAAACCTTATTGATGCAAAGCTTTGTTATACTCATTTAGAGAAGTTGGCCTTAGCTACCGTCCATGTGGTTCAATGTTTGAGGAATTATATTCCTCTTCGACAAATTTTGTTGTGGCTCACATTATTCCATTTCAATTCATCCTCACCAAAAGGATGAGAGGGGGGAAGTACAATAAATTGATTGTGATATTGCAAGAGTTTGACCTTGAGTTTGTTTCAGCAAAATCGAAGAAGTCGTTAATTTTTGTTGAGCTCATATCTGATTTTTTGAGTTTCAATGAGGGAGAGGTTTATGAGGAATATTTCATTGCTGAGCACATTTTTCTCATTTTAACCATGAACCCATGGTATGGGGACATTATTGTTTACTTGCAAACCTTGAAGGTTCCTTCTCACCTCTCACAAGATGAGCATCGACTACTACGTCATGTAGCAAGGAATTACCTCATTGTGGATAACATTTTGTATCTATTAAATTTAGCACATAGATCTGTGGACAAACACACAACTCACATGATATATCACACAATTTACTTAGCTATTGAAGAATCAAACAGTGTAAAAATGGCTTGTAGCTGTGAATGCTTTTCATTAATCAAAGATTAATTAGATAATAAGTACAATGAAGTACAATGGCTTAAATAGCAACATGCAATTCGAATCCACATGAGGAAATTCGAATTGATTAGACTCTACTTAACTATAGGTAACTAAGACCTTGTCTAAATCACTATCGGAGGACTCAGTAGTTAACTGACCTTGTCTAAACCATAACCGGAGTTCATCGAAGTTCTAAAACACAACTCAAGTGTTACATTCAGTGTTGACTAAGGCTAACTGACTATGGTAGGTGAGAAATGCACCCCTCCTTAGTGCAGCCATGTAAACCAAGTGCTAACTGAATGTAGAGGACTAGAATTGAATGTAACTGACTCCTAACTCAGCTTAACCAGTCATCAACTGAACTGAACTAACCTTGGTTGGTTTCAGCACTCCCAATGGCTCCTAAATTGTAGGGATTGGTCTAGGAGGATCCTAAACTGGTGCAATCAAGTGAAATAAATGGTAGTGAGCCTCAATTAGTGTTCCCCACACTTTGGTAACTAAAACATGTGCCCCGATTAGGCCAAGTGGACCCAATGGTGTTAATGACTATAAATAGACTGGATGGACTCCCGATTTAGACATATGACCAAATTGGACAAGGGAGGATTAATAATCCTAACACCCCCCCTGAATGCTAACTTGGACAATCTGTGGGCCCTGGTAACTAAGACCATAAGTCACCCATTACATCAAGTAAAGTAAAGTAACCACTCAAAAACAAGGTGCCGGGAAAAAACAACATGGGAAAAAAACCCCCCTCTAATTAAGAAGGTAGAATCAGGATCAATCGAGTTCTTATGTGCATAGGTATCTTGGGGCTTGGAATGTGAACCTCTCCATCATTATGTCTGGAGGAATTTTCCTCTTTGGAAGAATAATTATATGCTCAACTAAATCAGAAAAATAGACAGTTGTCGAATGAAGACTGGACCCATGTAGAGTAACTGAAGTCAACTGATAAGTGAGAAAAGGTTCTTGAGGATTCAGAACATGTGAGGAACACTCAAGAAGCTGATATGTTGCATAATGCGAACAGAAAACCATGAGTGGTAAGAAAATCCCCAAGTGTTAGGAGCAAGTGTCCAGGCGGATGCAGAAAATCTTCCTCTTTACTAGTTCTGTGAGGAGATGAGAATGTGATCAATGGTAGAGAAGCACTGGGACTGTTGAGAGAAAATGATTGATCTCCATAGTCTGATATAATTTCTAAAATATCTAATGAATCACATAATAAAATATCAGCAACCTCATATGAGGAAACTAACACCAAATCCCCATCAGCAGTTTTGAAGAGAAAGTGTGGTACTTGATTTTTCACACCAAAATTGGTGAGAGAAGCTACAAGCATGACTGAAAGCTTTTGAATTTTAAAATATGAACCAAATAATAACAGATCATAAAGTAAATCGGATCTAAACAGGCTCAAAACAGATCCAAAACTATGAAATGGAATCAAATCCCCAACAGTAGTTTTGTAGGAGACTTGCGGTACTTGTTTCTTCACACCGTTGATGAGAATAGCTACAAGCAATACTAAAAGATTATGAATTTGATATATTAAACAAAGAAATATCAGATCAGGTATAAATAATACCATATCAGATCCAATAAGTTTAATATCAGATTCAAATAAATGGTTAACCGAGACGATGGATGCACATCTTTCTTCTTCTTCAAAATTCTGAATTTTGGTGCATGCAATCCTGCAGGAATTTGATGGAAAATATAGATCATGGGGAGTGAATGGATCAATCTGGTAATCTGATATTTCTTCCAAAATATCCAAGGTATCACATATTGTCACACCAGCAGCAACATTAGAGGGATCAAAATCAATTTTCTCGTCACTTTCGGAAGCAATTATTGGTAAATTTTGCACAGAATTCAAAGGAAAATCATCGGTGAATGTTTGCATGGAAGTGCAGCATAATTTTTCTTCAATATCAGAGATTCAAATGTCTTATTCTATTTTAGAAATATGAGAAGATGAGATATCATAGATCTCATGAACTTCTGGAGCATCAGGAGAAGGAGTCACTGCATGGAGACTGTCTTCAATTCGAATTGACTGTGTAGAAGCTTCTACTTCTGCTTCATCTTGAACAACTTCATCAGAGAGAGTGGAGGCCAAGATTTTTGTATCAAGGATGCTTATGGTGTTGGATGTGCTCTCCAAATTGCTATTATGATCCTCATCAATCATTCCAAAGGTTCTGTCCAATCTTGGCCAGAGTTCCTATGGATCTTTAATTGATCTACTGAGGTAGCTCATGCTAGGAGAAAGAGCCAGTTTCATTATTTCAAAAGATGCATCCTTTGCATTTAGACAGTCATTTTCACTCTCAAAATACTTTCTAACGAGTCCATTAGATTCCCAATGGAGATCTTGCCTTTTCATAAATATAATCATCTTCATCTTCCATTCATAATAGTTTGAGGATCGGGTCAGAAGAGGAACTGATGAATTCATTTCAAAGTTGTACCTGTAAAAACAAAAAAGGGCACCATAAGGTCGGACAGCCTGCACTTTTGGAATTTTCTTCATACCCATCTTAGTTAATCAAGCAATATTGATCAACAATTCCTTTTCTTGGGGTATTAAGTGGTAAATTCTCCACTTCTGGTGCAGTGCTCGAAGGAGAAATTTTGCTCAAAAAATTATCCAGTAGGAGATCTGAGGAGGAGAAGTGCCTTGTCCACCGAGGCTCTAATACCATATTAAATTGAGCACATAGATCTAGGGACAAAAACACAACTCACATGATAGATCACATAATTTACTCAGTTATTGAAGAATGAAACAGTGCAGAAATGGCTTGTAGCTGTGAATGCTTTTCATTAATCAAAGAGTAATTAGATAATAATTACAGTATAAGTACAATTGCTTAAATAGCCACATGCAATTCGAATCCACACGAGGAAATTCAAATTGATTAGACTCTACTTGACTGTAGGTAACTAAGACCTTGCCTAAATCACTATCGGAGGACTCAATAGTTAACTAACCTTGTCTAAACCATAACCAGAGTTCATCATAGTTATAAAACACAACTCAAGCATTCAGTGTTGACTAAGGCTAACTGACTGTGGTAGGTGAGAAATGCTCCCCTCCTTAGTGCAGCCATGCAAACCAAGTGCTAACTGAATGTAGAGGACTAGAACTGAATGTAACTAACTCCTAACTTAGCTTAACTAGTCATCAACTGAACGGAACTGACCTTGGTTGGTTTCGACACTCCCAGTGGCTCCTAAATTGTAGGGATTGGTCTAGGAGGCTCCTAAACTGATGCAATTAAGTGAAATCAGTGGCAGTGAGCCTCAATTAGTGTTCCCCAAACTTTAGTAACTGAAACATGTGCCCCAATTAGGCCAAGTGGACCCAATGGTGTTAATGACTATAAATAGACTAGATGGACTCCCAATTTAGAAATGACTCTCAATTTAGACATATGACTGAATTGGACAAGGGAGGATTAATAATACTAATACCCCCCCTGAATGCTAACTTGGACAATCTGTGGGCCCTATGAACTAAAACCATAGGTCACCCATTACATCAAGTAAAGTAAAGTAACTTCTCAAAAACAAGGAGGCGAGGAAAAACCACATGGGAAACCCCCCCCTCTAATTAAGTAGGTAGAATCAGGATCAATTTGGTTCTTCTATGCATAGGCATCCTGGGGCATGGCATGTGAATCTCTCCATCATTATTTCTAGAGGAATCTTCCTCTTTAGAAGAAGAATGATATGCTCAACTAAATCAGAAATATAGACAGGTGTCGGATGAAGACTAAACCCATGTAGAGAAACTGAAGTCAACTGATAAGTGAGAAAAGGTTCTTGAGGATTCAAAACATGTGAGGAACACTCAAGAAGCTGATATGTTGCATCCATGAACAAAAAACCATGAGTGGTAAGAACAGTCCCAAGTGTTAGGAGCAAGTGTCCAGGCGGATGCAAAAAATATTCCTCTTTACTAGTTCTGTGAGGAGATGAGCGTGTGATCAATGGTAAAGAAGCACTGGGACTATTGAGAGAAAATGCTTGAGCTACATAGTGTGATTTAGCTTCTAAAATAGCTAATGAAGCATATAACATGCACTTGCATCCTACCCCTTTGCATATAATTATCACCGTTGGTCCCTTGACCAAGTGGGGGTTCTATTTTATGGATTGCAACCCAATTTTAGCTGGGGGGAACCATCACATTATTATGGCTATTGACTATTTCAAAAAATGGAAAGAGGATATTCGCACTATTAAATTTGATGATGAGACAACTACACATTTTTTATTCAATCAGATTATCACCTAGTTTGGTATCTCAATGGAGTTTGCCACTGACCATGGCACGAACTTTCAGAACAAGATGATGGACGACTTGTCTTTGAAGTTAGGGTATAACCAAGAGAAATCATCTTCTTACTATCCTAAATTGAATGCAAAGGCCAAAGCAATGAACAATTCACTTAAGTCCATTCTCCAATGAACCATCTCACAAAGCAAGACCAATTGGCATATCATGTTATATCCTTCTTTGTGGTATTATCAAACCACAGTCATGACTGCCAACAGTTTTTCTCCATATCATCTTGTGCATGAGGTGGAGTCGATCTTACTGGTTGAGTATGAAATACATTTTTTGAAGCTAGCCATGGAGCTTTTACCTAATACTTCCACATTGGAAGAACATTTGGTCCACTTGGAAAGCTTGATGAGAAGCATCGAGATGCTTCAGTGGATCTTGAGATTATTAAGCGTCGTGTTAAGGTCCAGTATGTTAAGTTTTTCCTTCCTAGGAGGTTTAGTGAAGGTGACTTGGTTATTTTGTGGGACCAAGATAAGGAACCCTTGCGGGAAGGAAAGTTTAACCCTATGTGGCATGGTCCTTACGTGATCAAACGTGTATTAAAGAAAGGTGCCTATGATTTAGTCGATTATGAATATAGAGCCTTTGTAGAGCCTAGAAATGGGATCTATCTTAAAAAAATATTATGCATGATTCTCAACTGAGGATGATTTGTTGTATATTATTGTAAAATTGCATAACTTAGTTTTCATCTTCTTGTGGTGATCGAGTTCGTCGATTTGCTTTCGTTTTTTGTGGCAAATGTCGATGGAGTCTTCGGTTTATGTCGGATTCACTGATGGTTCTAGCCACCGCACTCAAAACTCACTTTCGGCTACTTGGGTGATTTATACTCCTATGGGTCAAGTGTTGTCTTCAGTAGGGGTGTGTCTACATCCTTCATGTAACATCCCCGACCCTCTGACCGGCAAAGAGGACGCTACTAACACCAATCACACAGGAAAACAGCCCCCATGAAGATGAACAGACATCAATGCTGAAATAAAAATCCTAAAGATAATACATACCAAGGTGCATAATCCATAATACAAAGATGCATGGTTCCTCAACATTCAACGGAAACAAACATATACATTTCAGCATTCAACATGTTCATCATTTCTCATGAAATAGTAAATATAATTGCAGAGATGAGATAGTCAGGAGTACTTATATTTTGATGAAGAACTCGCCCCGCAACCAGCTACGTCACTGCAACGTTCCACCCAACCATAGGCCAGAGTGCTCATCAATCTCTCAGCAACACTGCCATCCCGATATAGGCATGATTCCTCAAGGAATAAGGGTCAATGCAGGCTTACACATAGCAAAGGTACACAAAACAGCCAAACCCACATAGTAGGGTTTACTAGGACATCTAGGAGCTAGGAAAGGCTAAATGCTAAGCTGGTGGTCTCAAACACCAGTCTTCTCAAGCATACTCAGCCTCTAATCCCACTCTCAATAGTCCTAAGACCAACCGCTGCCTACCGCAACAAAACAACCCATCCATTGCTCTGTAAAGAAGGCAAAGACAACCGGGAAACAATCCCAAACAAAAGGTGAAATACAGTTCAAGTCCACAAGGCAACTAAGGGTTGTTCTTGGCCCTAGCATGGCCAAAAAAACTCAACAGCAACCCAAAACCAGGGTACATCAATAGCCACAAACTCACAATGAGAACTATGGCAACCTTACACAGTCCGCAGTTGGGGAAGAAGCAGAACTCCTAGCATAGACATGGGAAAAATCAGCCAATGGATGTGGTAATCAACAGCCAACACCAACATCCATGAGCCCATAGCACACACAATCCCCGAATGTAATGGTTGGAGAACTTACACAGGCAGAAAAAAGGGGAAAAGAACAAACTCTCAACCTGTGCGCAAAGGAAAAGACACAGCCCAGGAAAAACATGGAAGAAAACACAGCGGTTTACAGCTCGCGATCCACCACGAAGGATGGAAAACAATACATAGCTCAATAATGCCAAAGGAAAACCGATTCTCTGCGTGAATGGAAGGAATACCACCACAGAAAAACAAACAACGTGAGAGAGGGGAAGCAACCAACAACCAAACAAGAAATCGCACCCCCTTCCTAACTCAGCTCTATGTGAGGAAGATGAACCACCCCCCTATGCTTCCCTGCATGAGTGTGAACACCCCAAAAATCCCAGAGAGAGGAGTAGTGAAGGTTCCCTTACCCACGTGAAGGTGGAGAGAGGATTGGTGGAGTGAGCGTGTGGCAAAGACTGACAGTCTTGCCACCCTCCACTTCCAGTAATTAAATGCCTCAACAACTGAGTAGAACATTAAAAAGGTGGTTGGATGAGACAAGGGAAGGTGGCCAAAACAGACAGGGTGATGACATGTAGCTTTTTCCCCATGACTCAAGGTTCATCATTTCCCCCCCCCTTATCCTTTGGAATCATTCCCTTTTCATTTTAATGTTGCACCGTTGTAGCTGGCTATAGGTTTAGTTTAATTGATGTGCATATTTACATGATGCCAAACTATAATGTGTTGGATAGGACGATATACCATCGACAACTTTTACTATTGCCAAAACATACACAACCAAATCGATGATGGGGATTTTGCCTTTAGCTCCTCACCATGATTAATTACAATATATATACATCATGTATCTTTTAATGCAAACGGGGTCAAAACTGGGGTGTTACATTCCCCTCCCCCTTGGAATAACACCGTCCTCAGTGTTCCAATACATAGGAATACATATACAATTGCACATCCAAAATTTCAAAATTTTTGCAGATCTGTGCCACGTTCCATTATTTACTTTGAACATTCAAGACCAAGCCCCTCGGCTTCCACAAACTTCTCCTGTTAGTTCTAGGCTCTTGGCTTATCCCAAAGCCTAGGAACTTTGTGGTTGTTTCCCTATTCATGCTCCCTCATTGGGAAATCGCAGCGTAAATGATGTCCTCTGCATTCCTATCATTTCACTGGCTTCTTCATCTTTACCTGCTCAATTTCCTTTGAGTCTTCATGCCTGGACCATTTCTTAACGGGTCGCTTGGATGAATGTCCCATCACTAATCCACCTTCCTTTCCCTTGCCGATTCCTCCCAGAAGGCTTTTCACCTCCCTTTGCAAACCAATATGCAAAATCTGGTGGTTCATTTCATTCAGCCTTTTATGTATCTTGAGCATCTCCCCAAGATTTTCTTGGGTCTTGGAAATCATTTGAAGGTGAATTCCAGCCAAGTCCAGCAACTTTTGATCTGTTGCCATGATCAGTGTGCACCACCAGGTTTCACTTTTCTCACCTGTGAAATGCACCAGTGAAATTCTATCAGACCAAGCATAGTATAGACATTAAAATCAGTCAGTTAATTACCCAATTGGCATGAGATTCCAAGTCTCATCAAGGAGGCTTTCATATTTTTTATGCCTTCCCAACAGGCACACAAGCTCATTCATGTCCATTCTTGGGCAGGGAATTAACTATTCCAATATTCACAATTTACTTTAAGCAAATACACACATTCCATTTTCAGTCATACATGCATTCAACATTCTTTTGTTTTCACAATGCATAAATATATATATATATATAATCAAAAGGAAAGAGAGAGCAGCAAAAGTTTTTTTCCCCTCTTTGTTTTGTCTCATCCTAGAACCCACACCACTGCTGTGGCTTTTCATGCTCTCAGCCTCTTTCACTTCACCGTGAATGCTGAGCTAATCCCTTTTGGTCATGACACTTAGTGTCTCCAGTCTATTCCAGACCTCTAAACCATGGAACCTCCCCACATGGTTTCCTTGGCTGCTAGGAACTTCACAGTTTCACTAGCACCTTTTTCATTACCGCTCATTCTGAGCTCTCCAGGACAATCACATGTCCACATGCACCTCTAGGATGCTCTCATATTCCTCGCTCCCAGCGACACCTATATCCAAACATTGAATAGATTCACATGTTTAGTTTATTCTCATCGGTTTTATCTCTAGAACAAGAGCTTAAAACATCATAACCAAATCATATACACATGTACATTCATAAGCAAAACAACCCAATACTTATCTGTATTGTGCATTTCCTCATTGGTCCACAGGATCCTGCTTTGATTTGCAAGCCTTGGGATTGCCTATGGACTTGGATGTTAGGTCAGCACGCAGGCTGCTCCACATCATCAAATAATTAATGTCCAGCCAGTACACCCTCATGTCTACTAGGCTTGGAACTTTACCACGACCATTTCCAGGTCCAGGATCTACTATGGATCCCTAGGCATATAACATCCCAACATGCACTTATATCAACAATAATACATACACTTATGTCAACAATACACTTATACCAACATACACTTATATCAACAATAATGCACACTTATAGCAACAATAACCCTTACTCCGCAACCCCTCACAACAACCGTTTTCATTTTCTCTTTTGGGTGCAACACCCAACTGCATCTATTTAGCCTGTCAACACAAGCAATATAAGCAAAATCATCAGCATTATTGCTCTAAAACTATAATCATATTTCATACCATTCACTATCAAGTATTGAGACACCAGGAGTGCGTCCACTCCCTAGGGTGTAGTCAATATTGAAAACCCTTTCATGACTCGACATCGAAAAAGTGTGCACCCTTTCGTGGCGTGTGCCATGTAGGCCCTATTCATACTCAAGAAATCGGTCATCATGGAAATAAAATCAAAACATGTTTATCATATGGAATTTTAATAATTTGACATGCATATTCTTAGCAAGGGTCACAAAACACTTATCCATTTTTCAATGCAATATTCCTTCGTTAAGGAGGAATGGGGCTCCCTTCTCTGAGTTGATAGTCCCTTGGTTAGCCATCCCAACTCCTTTTTACATTTCATATCCACACATATCTTACCGACATAATCTATACCATCTCACTCGTGTTGCTTACCAAACATGTAGTGCAGATGAGACATTTCCAAAATGTCCAATGGAGTTTCACCCGAACCCCATTTCCAAGATAAAGGAAAACGTTCCCATGAAGTTTGGCTCCTGTAGGCCATCACACATGATCTTCCTGCAGTGTGTACCTCTGGAACATTCATCAAATGGCCAAACAGTCAATCATTATCTGATAATACAATCCAAATTGATTGTTCCATAACCAAGCAATGGCATTAGCAATCAAATTCAATAGGAATTTGCAATTCTGTCTACTACATAAATTAGTTTACTTGGCAAAGAGGTGATTCTGAATTGTGGGTCTCTTGTAAGCAACACCACTATTCCCATTATAGTTTTATGCTTACTAGCATAATATGAATACCCACTTACAATGAGTCCTCCTGACACAATCTTATGCAAGCCAACAATGATTAGTAGTTGTCAGCAATTCCTTAAATCCGAAATTCACAACTCAAATTTAACAGCCCATTATGCATACCGACTTATTTTCACGGCCATGAGACTCTTCTCATAAGGTTTGGCTCTTTCACAAGGTATATTCCGGCATTTGTCATGGTCTTACTCTCATTGCCATGCTCTAAATAATCTACCTGAAACCTAAGCTTCAATCAACCAAACACTTGATAAGTCTGGATGCATATAACCTTTTCATTGCTGCAACCATCACTGAATCATTTTCAGAATTTACAAAATTCAATTGCTTCCAGCTCTTAATCACATCAATATTACCAAAACTCATTTACTTCATGCAATCATTATCATACTAACATTTGCAAGGTATAGTCACATCAGTCATGCAATTAAATGAAATGTTTAGATACTCCTTACTTCACAAGTGTATCATTTGTACCACCTTGCTCTTCCATAGAGCATTTCTGGCAGCCAATTGATCATGACTATCCTCTTTATGCACTTACTATCCTGCATTCATAACAACCTTTGAAATGGTTCCTGAATTGTCATCAATTCATCATTTCAGCCATTAGTTATCCATAACATCACATGCACTCATCTCAATGCATTCATGCAATGCATCACAACATTTGCACCTATACTTATGCAATCAGTCACTCACTCCCTTCATATGCATCCATTCAATCCATGACTACAAGATTCATAAAATCTTTTTAATGCATATCCATTCAATTCTACCTTCCATTGATTCAGGAATACTATGCATTCAACACACTATGCATGGCCTAACCATGACTACTTCATATAGGATGCATGACTATAATCAAGATCATCAGTACTTACTTTCCTTGGGCTACTAAGCTCAATCAATATATACAGGCATGACACCTTTCTATATGAACGTAGTATAACGTTCAAATATCCACATGGTATGAGGTCTCTTACCTTTACCACTCCTTGAAATTTGTCATAATTAAACCATTACCTGCATGGATCCTACTTACACCTTCAACATTACCAGTTTAGCCAGTTTCCTGTAGAGGATTGCAGAATTTGATCACCAACTTTTGATTATGGACTGGTTTCCTTATCCCTTCCTCTAGAGGGTTGCTAGTCACATTTGTCAGCATCAGCAACATAGCCAGGCCCATGTTGTCGTTGGTTTTTCCACTAATTCCAACACCAATGCAATAACTATCATTAGTGGTTCATTATAGATGTATAATCCTCAATATCCTATGTATGCAAAGCATATCCTCATGCATTTCATGCATAAAGCTTAGGAAATGTAGTTATAATCAGCAAGATAGGGTTTAAGGAAACTTCCTTTTTTCAAGTTCCACATCCTTGCATGGAACTCCTCTTCCACACAACAGCTGGTTTGACTTCATAGTCTTGCTACCTCTAGGCATGCAATTCCCAAATTTGTCCATATTGTCAGCAGTGGACGTCATTAGCACTTTGCTGCTCCATACTCATATTCTGGTGACATTCCCCTGATCCCTACTAGATAAGCTTTCCAACGCCTATCCACATGCTTCATTCTGACCTTGGGTGTGAAAACCACACCATTTCAAAAATGATGGCGAAACACACCACTGAATTTTGGTATGGAATGCGAACTTCAGCCACCTAGGATTTTCTTCTCCTTTTCAGCCTTGAAGCTGTTGAAAGACTACTGAGAATTTCGCTAAAAAAAACAAAACCCCCAAAATCTCTGAAAAAGCCCACTTGAAACTCCAAAACTTTCCTTCATCAAATCGGGTCTCATCCCATCTACAACTACAACACTTTGGCGATCTAAGCAACAGATTTCTCCAGTGCTCATCGGTGGCCCTAACAACAATAATTTCCCGCTGCATCGGTGGCTTCCTCAACTAAAGTTTTTCCGTGGTATTGGTGATCCGAACCACAATTCTTCAGGTGGACAGTTCTTTAGGTAGCCACAACCACGACCAACAAACCGACTGTGGTTTCTGTAGACAACCCATTGGCAGTCTCATCAACTGATTTCCGGTGATCCCATCCACTAGTCTTTCCCGTCGCATAAGCGGTTCAAACAACAAATCCCTTCCTCTGTGTCGGCGACTAGAACCACTATCCATTAGGTGGATAGTTCCTTAGGAATCTGCAACAGCGGACTCACAATCAACTAAATTTTTTTTACTTCTATCGGCGCTCAAGACCAGTAGTCTCCCAACGTATCGACGGTCCATTCATCTACGCTTCCAAAATTTATGGGCGATGCCAAAGGCTATCCCTCGGTGGTTAAACAGCTAACGTCTTCCACCGTTTCGGATCCCCATCCGTCTAAGCTTCTGAGTCCTTTATCAGCGCTACAAAATCCATCATCGACGATTGAATCCTCTACCTATCAGACGGCTAGTTCTTTAAGCTTCTGACACTTCGACGGTCTGACCTTCATCTTTCATCCCACACTCATCGGCGGTCCAATCAACTAAATTTTTTCGATGTTTCAAGTCGATCCTCTAATTTTCTCCAATGTGTCGGCGGTCTAATCCTCTAAAGTTTTTCGATGTTTTCTATACTTAGAAAAATTTTTGGAAATTTTTCTTCTTCCTTCCACCGTCGCATCAGCTGCTCAATCATCTAACCTTCACAGACATTTCAATGATCTTCGGGAGGTCTCCACTGAAACTGCAGCTCTGCCCTCAACTAATTTTCGCCGAAACCTTCTCTTCTCTTCCACCACTGCATCAGCAACCTCATCTTCTATTTTTCTCCAATACTTGCCGCCGCATCGGCTGCTCAAAAGCTAACTTTCATCGACAGTTTCCATACTTAGAGTAATTTTCAAATTTTCAAAATTTTCCAAAGGATTTCCTCTTTGTCGGCTTATTTGGCCCGATGGCATCAGCTCTCAACACCTCTTCGTTTCCCGCTGTTGTGGCTCCCTTTCGGTGAGCCTCCCCTTTCTTCTGCCACTGTCGCTGCATCGAAGGAATTCTCGTGAAGCTGCCTGCCATTGCGGCTCCGTCTCAAGGTTTTGTCAATGTGCATCGGGCGGACTTCTTCCTAGCTCATCCGATGATTTTTGAACTTAGAAATTTTTTGGAATTTTCTCCTGTTTCTTCTGGGCAAAAGGAAACATGCCCCTGCTAACTAGTTATTCATGGCCCTCTAAGGCCCAATTGCTCTAACATATGCTCTATCACTGCATCTTTACAGCCCATTTAGGCCCATGCTACAACCTTTGCTTTGATACCACTCTGTAATGTCCTCGACCCTCTGACCAACAAAGAGGATGCTACTAACACCAATCATATAGGTAAACAACCCCCATGAAGATGAATATGCATCAATGCTGAAATAAAAAGCTTAAACATAATACATACCAAGGTGTATAATCCATCATACAAAGATGCATGGTTCCTCAACATTCATCGGAAGCATACATATACATTCCAATATTCAACATGTTCATCATTTCTCAAGAAATAGTAAATATAATTGCAGAGATGAGATAGTCAGGAGTACTTATCTTTTGATGAATAACTTGCCCCGCAACCAGCTCCGTCGCTGAAACATTCCACCCAACCATAGGCCAGTGTGCTCATCAATCTCTCAGCAACACTGCCACCCCCGAGCTGGGAATGATTCCTCAAGGAATAATGGTCAATGCAGGCTTACACATAGCCAAGGTACACAAAACAGCCAAACCCACACAGCAGGGTTCACTAGGTCATCCAGGAGCTAGGAAAGGCTAAATGCTAAGCTGGTGGTCTCAAACACCAGTCTTCTCAAGCATACCCAGCCTCTAATCCCACTCTCAATAGTCCGAACACCAACCGGTGCCTACCATAGCAAAACAACCCATTCACAGCTTTGTGAAGAAGGAAAAGACAACTGGGCAACAATCCCAAACAAAAGGTGAAATACAGTTCAGGTCCATAAGCCAACTCAGGGTTGTTCTTGGCCCTAGAGTGGCCAAAAAAACTCAACAACAACCCAAAACCAGGGTACATCAACAGCCACAAACTCACAATGAGAACTATGGAAACCTTACACAGTCCACAGTTGGGGAAGGAGCAGAACTCCTAGCATAGACATCGGAAAGCTCAGCCAATGGATGTGGCAATCAACAGCCAACACCAACATCCACAAGCCCACAACACACACAATCCCCCAATGTAATGGCTAGAGAACTTACATAGGAAGAAAAAGGGGAAAAGAACAAACTCTCAACCTATGTGCAAAGGAAAAGACACAGCCCAGGCAAAACATGGAAGAAAACACAGCGGTCTATAGCTCGTGATCCACCACGAAGGATGGAAAACAATACAAAGCTCAATAATTCCAAAGGAAAACCAATTCTCTGCATGAATGGAAGGAATACCACCACAGACCGATAAACAACATGAGAGAGGGGAAGCAACCAACAACCAAACAATAAATCGCACCCCCTTCTTGACTCAGCTCTATGTGAGGAAGATGAATTTGCCCCCTACACGTCCCTGCGTGAGTGTGAACCCCCCAAAAATCCCAGAGAGAGGCATAGTGATGGTTCCCTTACCCACATGAAGGTGGAGAGAGGACTGGTGGAGTGAGTATGTGGCAAAGACTGACAGTCCTGCCACCCTCCACTTCCAGTAATTAAATGCCTCAACAACTCAATAGAACATTAAAAAGGTGGTTGGATGAGACAAGGGAAGGTGGGAAAAATAGATAGGGTGATGACATGTAGCTTTTTCCCCATGACTCAAGGTTCATCATTCCCCCCCCCCCCTCTTATCCTTTGGAATCATGCCCTTTTCATTTTAATGTTGCACCGTCGTAGCTGGCTGTAGGTTTAGTTTAATTGATGTGTTTATTTACATGATGCCAAACTATAATGTGCCGGATAGCACGATATATCATCGACAAATTTCCCTATTTCCGAAACATACACAACCAAATCGATGGTGGGGCTTTTGCTTTTAGCTCCTCACCGCGATTAATTATAATATATATATACATCATCTATCTTTTAATGAAAACGAGATCAAAACCAGGGTGTTACACTTCATCGAACAATATTGTCGAGTATAGTTCTGTGATTGAGTTATTGTGTGATGTCATTTCACATGGTATTCACTCTCTTTAGGTACATCTTGATTCACAGTTAGTGGTATCACAACTAAATGTCTTGTATCATGTAAGGGATCCAACTTTGTTGTGAAGTTTCTTATGTGTAAGGTTGCTAGAATGACAATTTGAGAATATAACATACATTCATATTACAAGAAAATTTAATCAAGTTGTTGATTCATAAGCACATTATGTACTAGATTGGCATCTATTTCATAGATGATAAAGCATTTGCAAACACATTTACACATGTAAATAAAATAACCAATCATCATAAGTATTTTTCATTAAAATATAAGTCCAAAAATGTGATGTCATAGTGCATAATGTCATATACAAAAATGGGTATTCCGAGACACCAAAATATACTACACGGTTATACAACAAAAAATACACCTCGAATTATAAACCTAGGGGGAGGGTGTTGATCATGATAGCACACTATGGGTCTATCTAGTCGTTGAAATAAGAGAATCCATGCCCTTGGTACTCCCACCACCTTGCACTTCATGGCCTGCGAAAACTCCTCAATTTGTGCCATGGGAACTCTATGTGTCAACCGAACAAAGTTCATGTGAATGATTTGGAGCATACGCTCCGCATCCACACCAATGATGTCATAACCCCTTCCCTTCCATTGATGATGAGGGAAACCATTTGTATGTCTAGGACCCACATCTACATGTGTATGAACCAGTATCATTATATAGCATCATACCAAAAACATGTATTTTTAATGCCATATATAAAAAAAAATTAATATTTCAAAAAACAAGTTTGAGTCGGGATCATTACTATCTCACCATATGCACATCCTAGTGGAATGGTCATATATGGGTCTCCAAGGAAGTTTATCCCCTCGTAGGGGTATTTATCTATGGAAATTATTTTCCTGTGCTACCAGAGAAAGCAATCTGCTAGGTAGGGATTGGCCACTCTCCCCCCTCCTAGTCTCCACATGACATTCGCCCAACGTAGTTGAGCCATATCCTGAGCACTATGTTGATAAATCTCAACTCTTGGGATTATCCCTAGCACACACTCAAAAAATCAAGCACTCAAGATGCTACCGAAACCGAAGTTCCTCACCCTTCCCATCTTCCATTCAGTAAGATGTTGCTTCATGTTGCTCAGTAGTGAGGTACTCCAATCGTAAATGGTAGGTCACATACACTCCACCGCATAGAACATCAATGACCTAGAATCCTAGTGGAGGGATTTCAACCCCGCTATCTTTCCAAGTTCCAACAGTATGGCCTTTAGCCCCAGGTTCTGGGTCAATTTCATTAGGTTTGGATCCCAACCTTTTCTGTATCTGGGAGGAAATAAACAACAATGTATTCCTCTATGGTGAGACCTCCTCCTGTGCCACGAGCTAGTAGGTTCACAACTTCCCCTCTACGGGATAGTCCTGTAATGAAATAGATATCCTCAACCTCGAGGATGAGGGGCATCCCTTCCAACTAGAATGTCTCCGAGCTATGATCCCAATATTCTACTAGCATTTGGAGTAGCCTTGGTTTTTCCCTCAAGCTTCCAAGGTGCCAGAACTTGTACAAACCACAATCCCTCAAAGGTTATTGAGCCAATAGATCAGGTTCCACATCCCTATCAACATCCACATGCTCACGTTCTCTCCACTCTAATACCACCCTGCACAATAATTTCCAAGTTTCATTAGTCTTTGACCTTGAATTTATTATTTGCGTCCCTATATGTGACTATTTTAGAAAACAAACACTTACATACATGGGTATTATGGTTTTTTCCGCATATGCCGAGCCCTATACGTGGAAAAAAACCCGATTTTGTGTGGGGGAAACCACCTATTTTGGGATGGGCCAAAGTAAAAAATTGACCATGAAAATTAAAAACAAAAGCATGAAAATGAAAGAGAGTGGCATGATGATCTACCTGAACCAGACGGTGTGTGATTTTGTGGAAGAATGCTCCTGGAATCATCTTTTCAAGATTTTGTTCCAAAAACAATATGTTGTGTAAATTTTCAAAAGGTATGGAAAAAATAATTTTTTCACTATTTTATTGCAAAAAATTTGAAAATTTTCCCACTTTTCTATAGTTTCGACCATTTGGCCTAATATTACGTTGTAGGGGGGCGATTTGAGCACATTTTGACTGAGTCTTTGATCCGTTTTTGCTTATCACAGGTATAATGTCTAAACTAACATATAGCTTAGGATTTCACATCCACTTTCATTTCGCACGGCTTTATGATTGTTTCATCTTAACCTTAGGTATGAACCCATTCCACGATGTAACGAAACCTTCATGTTTCTATTAGAAGTGATATTATGTGAATGGTAAATTTTTCCTATACATGGGTTCCTAGTTAGACCCTATTTTTCATTTGGTACCCATGCTGAGATTCCTCCTTTAGGTTGTGGGAGTCCCTTTTTAGTCCTGCCATGTTCTTGAGCAAGAGCTTCATAATCCTCTTGAACTTTATGCTAGCCATTCCCCATATGGACTCCATTGTATATATCAAGTTGTAATTACATTTCATGAGTTTTTCTTGCCTTATTGAGCTTTGTGTCATCTCCCTACGTCAAATTTATAAGCCATGTAACCCAAGTTTGTCTCATGTCTATCCAAGAAAATCCTTTTTCATATCCTTTGCAGCTTGATCACCCCTTTACTGGGAGGATAACTTCCCCTGAGTGTCGTTATCCTTCACATACTTCCTTGCATTGAGCATAGGTATGTTCCACTTCTTGGAACTAGTTTTGTTTCCCTTGACACTCATCTCCTCCTAGCTATGTAATATAAAGCAGTTTTATTCTTTTTCAAGATTTTCAAAATATCTGAAAAAAGTCCGAAAAAAATAAAAAAACATAAAAGGTCAGACGGGAAATGATATTATATTTGGTATCAGTTGATTCGTGTCACCTTTCAACATAGGACTGTATATCACATCCATTGGTTGGGTTGTTAGTTTGAATTTATGAGTTGTACTTGTTACTTGGATTCTATCTCCACAGATTGCTTATGCTTCCAGAACCCATGGATCCTTTGTTGACGCCTCCTGTGTCACAGAGATGTCCTAGTTTTCATATCAAGTCCATGCTGCCTACCTTCATTCACCACTTTCCTTATTCTCTTGTTTGAAGGAAGTTGAAACCTAAGTCGGTCATTCCTTAGTTATCTTGACTTTGCATGTCGACCATTCCCGATACTGTTACTAGTTCATGCACATCTTGTTTGTTTAGTTCTTCCACATTATACAGCATTGTTGAGTACCTCGTGTTTCTTTAGGGGAGATGCCCTAATGCCCTCCTTCCAGCGGATTCCATTCCACTGACTTCGAATCATTTATTATGGAATAGGATTCTAGAGTCATTTGAGTGCCTTGAGATTTACGGGCATCAGTGGTAGGTTATCTTGCCATCGACATTTTTGGGAATACATGAATGTCCCCTGATCAATGAATTATTTCAAGTGTTTGACCTCATTACATCTATTCTCCCTTGTTAGATTGAACTTTGTACCTTGATTCCCATTTTCATTATCGGTGGGTTATCTCGCGTCTATTAACGGTATACATCAATGACTGGTAATCATACGATGGACTACTATGTTCGACCTTGACACATCTATTCACATAGTATGACATGTACTCGTAATGGTTTGTGTAGAATACCTTCTAGCTTGGTGGCATTCCATATATGCTACCTCCTTAATCGTGCCAGTATTCATGAGATTTCATCTCTCATGATCTTCATTCCAGTGTTAATCAGATATCTTCATCCACTATGGAGATCTTGATCCATTGTATATTGTATGTCACTATGACCACACATGACACTTTGTAAATCATTCCTATTCATGGCCATTGTACTCTTATGTATCTAGGACTATAGTATGTATTTGTAGTCACATGTAGAGATTTATTATTGTATTGTAATGATAAGTGGTTGGTTCTTCCACCTGGGTCTTCATTACTCCACTTCTAGGATAGATTATATAATGTATTCCGACCATCATGTTACCCCTCTAGCCTCACATAGTAGGGGGAATCTGTTATAGGTTATTTTACCACATCTGGTTGATCACACATTTATGGTCTTCCTTATCCCTCTATAGACTCTTTGGACCCCATGGACTTATATTTTACTTTGATGTTCCAATATTATCCCCAAAAATCATCTGTCCATACCTATACACTACTTTTAAAGCCATACTCGCGTGTATACACAACTTTTGACCTCAAACCCGCATACATCGATATGTGTGCATAAAGACAAATATTTTTGGAGTTTTTCTCATATGAGTCCAAATATCTTGTCTCTTAGCCTTCCATATGCCTTGAGAACACTCGGATTCGACCCTCCATTACCTCTTTGGAGTGCTATATATTGATCCTCTTGGATACATTGAAGGAGGAGAAATTGAAAAGTAAGGAAACTATAGTCCATTGTTGCCCCATTTTACTTATACTTGATTTTGCATCCCTTTGTCCCTTTGGAGCACATAGTGTTCTTCCCAGTATTTCCTTTTCTTTGTGATCTTGATATTGAGAGATGGAGGATTGAAGTGGTGGAAGCCCGGGTCAAGGACTCAGTTTCTTCGTTTCGTAGAAGTGCCGACAGAGTTTGTCACTATTGTATCTATATTTTATTAATAGAAATATATTATCCTGTCCAATACATGCTAATTTCAAATATGAATATTGAATCCATAGATGCATTTACTCGATTATACTTGATTTATGAGATATTCTAGATTATCTCTAACACATTTATATATATCATGCTTTCTTTGTTTGTTTTTGTTGACAGAAAATTGTAAGTGCAATTGCATTGGAAAAGATCAATGGGGATCTACTTCAATCGTTCGGAATAAGGTATGATTTTGTATCCCTTAGTGTTATATTTTCTTATTTCTCTTGCATATTTGAAAGGATTTATTTCTAGTGTCATACTGTCTATTGTGGTACCCCCAAACCATAGGAAATTTCTCTCTGTAACAATTTTGCAGATAAGCGAACAACATACAAAATACTCAACATAGGGTATTATTGGCCATTTATTTTCAAATATTGAAAGAAATATGTTAGGAGCTGTGATATTTGTCAAAGGATGGGAATATCAGTACCATCTGACGAGATGCCACTTCATCCACAGGTTCTCATATAGCCATTTAAAAATGGGCTCTTGATTTCATCGGACTAATCAATCCACCATCAAAAGGAAAAAGGTATCTATTGGTATGTACTGACTATGTTACAAAATGTGTGGAGGCTAAAGCACTACCAAGAGCCACAGAACAAATAGTTGTCAATTTTCTCTTTGAAGAAATATTTGTTAGATTTGGAGTTCCTTGAGAGATTGTTATGGATCAAGGGGCACAGTTTACTTCTAAGCTGGTGCAAGAGATAGCAGACAAGTACAGAATCAATCACGGGATGTCTACCCATTACCACCCAAATGCCAATGGACAGGTAGAGTCCACCAATAAAACTTTGGAAACAATCATGACCAACACAGTTCAAATGCAAATAAAATATTGGTCAGACAAGATTCATGAAGCTCTATGGGAATACAGAATTACTTGGAAAAATAGTACTGGTTTTACCCCCTATCATCTAGTATATGGTAAGCAAGTGTTACTTCCAATTGAATTTCAAACTCATACTTTTAAATTTGCAACTGATTTAGGGGTAGAGCTTTCTGAAGCACAAAAATAAAGGATATGTAGTTAAATCAATTAGATGAGATGAGACATGATGCAGTAGAACAAACAATTTTAGTACAACAACAAAGAGCACACTTGCATGATAAGGTCATCAAGAAAAAGTAGTTTAAGGTCGGATACTGGGCAGTTTAAAGCTAAGTTCACAACTCATTGGCTTGGTCCATATGAGATTACATAAGTATATGACAATGGCTAAGTCAAATTACAAACAATATATGATGAAGCAAGTACATTCATAGTTAATGGACATAGGCTAAAAATATACAATAATCCTATCAACAAAAAGGATTTCCTACAG
>LPNX010152454.1:0-55880 GCA_001517045.1 Pseudotsuga menziesii | reverse complement strand
ATATAAGAAAAGAAAAAGAGAAGAAAAAAAAACAAAGTTTAGTTGTGAAAACTAGGCAACTGGAACAACATAAACTTGAATTTTCATTGGAATACCAAGTTTACCTGGCAATTGCAAATTCTCAAAAATAATTTTCACAGTTTGCTTTACAAATCAATTTTTCAGTATAAATGACTTGAGGACAAGTCAATAAACATGTCTAAGAGAGAGAAGCACATCAAGTGTTATTTTTTTGGAAACCCTCCAACCCTCCTGTACATGTCACAATTTGATTTTTCATCTTACCATAGTTTCATTTCAATAAAAACAATAAGTTTTTAGAATCACAGAGGGACTTGAAAAGAATAACATATCCAAAGCAAAGGGACCTGAATAGTATATTCAGTAGAAGAACCTAAGAAGAGGTTGAGAAGAAATTGCAGTAAGCATTTCAGTTTAGAAAGGGGCCTAATTTTTAAGCCTAAAAGTGCGACCTAAGACAAAATCATTACAATCCATCATACCTTGCAACAGAAAGATACATCAAGCTACAAAAACCAGGAAATAATTGCATCAGAGGAACACGTGAATATATTCATAGAATCAAATAAGTCTCAACAATCCAAACTAGTCACATCAAAGCAGCATGAAGAGCACAATGGATCAGGAAGTAAGTTTGTAAGAATTTTGATTTTAATGTTTTAAAAAGTTGCATTATTATTCATATTTGAGTAAGTGACAAAATTACTTTCTCCCTTATAACCTTGAACATATACAAATTCACTCTTACCATCACCACTTTGATCATCTATCCATCCATTCCACTACCCCAGGCATAAAAAATGGTAGTTAAAAAAACATTGCAGGTCTTATGCCTAAATTGCACTCTACAGGAAATATTCAGATTTGATTTTTATGAATCACAAGAAAAAAAATGGAATTCCATAGAATTCCTAAGGTTTTCATTTGTATACCTTAAAAAAATATCAACACATGATACTTTTTCTTAAAAAAAAATTATCGTTCATAAACATAAAGATAATGGGTAGATTGGGATATAATTTCAAATGAAGTGGGAAAAATCAAGTTTTAAACATAATTACAAAAGAACCATTCCTTAATCCTCATGCATTCATTCATCCCCACACAGTCTGCCAAAAATTTCAAAGTTCAAGGTAGAGTTTTCCTTGTATCAGTGCTTTTCTCATTTCCAGGTTCATTCCATGATTACAAAGGTAGTCTACTGGCATTTTCATTATCTCAATTGCTTTGCTCATTCCTAGGTTCACTTCATGATTACAAAGGTATTCTGCTAGCATTTTCCTTGTCTTGGTTGATTTGTTCATTTCCAGTTAAACTCTCACAATTGCAGAGGAAGTTTGTGAAAACGCAGTAGTCATTCTGCTCAAAGTTCCACTCTCATGATTGGAGAATCCCCTTTCAATTACAAATATAAAATTGTTCAGAGGAAGAATTATGCAGGCATATCTGAGGGATGGATTCGTTCTCTGTGTAGAAAAAAAACATACCAGAATGATATATACATGCACACAGGATTCGTTTTGAAAAAGGAGTCACTTGAGGAGAGGTAAGACCATTCTGAAACAAGAAATATCTATTTTTCCAAAGTTTACTTGAAAGCAAAACATAGGTTTTAAGTTACATTGCAAGCTAGGATAAGAATCTCTGAGTTAATTTCTATTTGAAATCTTTGTTGAAAGATGATTTCTAGGCTAGAACCAGGGAAATTGTACTTCTCTGTTATTCATGAAAAATGTTTGGAAATTTTTGAAAGAAAATAGTGGATTTTTTCTTTGATAAATTCGATGGATATAATGAAAAGGTTAGTTTGGAATTTATCCGTTCATTTGATGGACAGAGGTCCACAATATGAAATTTTACTTTCAGGTTGTCTGAAGATATATTGGCACAACTATTTGATTAACTCAACAGGGGGAGAGGTTCTTCAAAACAAAACAGTTTGAAGAGAAGGCATGGGTACCTTGCCTATGCAGGTCAATGGTAGGCTCAATAAAATGGAAGAAGGGAGTACCAAGGAGTTGGTTAATTAATCCTTGGCATGAAGTTGCATATACCTCTATCATATTAAATTGATGCAGCATTTGAGGGGTCATTATGAGATCAACATACCCTATTTTTTACCATAGGGCCTTTCCAAAATGGCTAAAGCTATTAAAAAACGCAGTGAAGACACTACTAGAAGCCTTTTCCATTGTGGAGTCATCAAAATTATCCTTGCACATGAATTACAAAAACAAAGTTTGACATGGCAGTAGTTTGTAGCTCATAATGAATTTGGATAACCAAAGAAGTAGTTGGATGAAGGATTGAAAAAAGATTAAATCCTAATGATAACATACATTGAAGATGATATACAAGACTCTAAGGAAACAAGCTCAAAAATGTCTAAGAGAAGAATAAGGACTAAAATCATGGTAAAAGAAGAATTGCAATTCCAAGAAAAGGATAATATATTCACCACGTATGAAAGAATATCAAGGAAACATCACCATGGACAGAAGAAGAAAGGAACAGAAAATAATGATGAGGAAAAACATAAGCACTATGTATACATACAATCCCTAGAAAGTCAAGAGGAAATTCCAATAGGAGAAATATGGAAAAATGATGAGGAGGTACATATCATCTTTGAACAACAAACAACATAAGAAACATTGGAGTTGGATATTTAGACAGTTGTGAATAGTCCAGCTGACAAACACGAATAAGATAATGAGGATATAACCATCATTTCTCCTATCTTTGAGTAGCAAGTCACAGAAAAAGAAAAGGAAGAGTGCTTAGAGAATAAGAAGGAAAAATGTAATAACAAAGATGATGAAATTGTGGTAGATACTATTTCCACATATCCTAGAACATGTAGGAAGAAGAAGAATGTTGGAGACATTTATGGCACCATACACACTCATTTTGGTCAATTTGGCCTAGTTAAACCACTATCCTAAGTTTTATTGACTTAATTGACATCAGAGGAGCATTGGATGACATCAACATGAGCACACCCACGCCTACCTTTAGTCAAGGAGGCTAACTCAGCCTTTTCCTACATTCGGGGAGGCTAACTAGAGCACTCCGAGGGTGATCTGAGTGTCATTAATGCCCCATATTGTTAACTAATGGTTACAATCAGTTAAACAGAGCAGTGAAGGCGTCTTCCTTCATTAAATTGATTATTTAATGAATTGGAGTTAATAGGGGCGCCTCCAACCACTTCTGATGGTCAGTTACACTTCAGTTAACCTCATCGGGGTTCATTAAAGTCATTGTTGCACTACGACTTGTTGGTTGGCTTACAGTGACATGTGTCTGAGCTATTTTTAGTTAGACTCAGTCATTTATTGCACTCTGACTTCAGTTAGGGCTAAGTTGAGTCAATTAGGGTTTTGATCAGTGGTTATCTTGAGTGTTGAATGTGGCTTACATTCAATTACGCTAGAATTACTCATTCAATTCGAATGACCTCCTTGGGAATTCGAATTGATTTGGCATTCATGCTTCCAGCATGATCATTGTATTGCGTTATTCATTATTCATTTGATTATACAGAGATGCTACTTCCATTGCAGCACCATTTTGCCAATTTTATGCATATTTGTCTGAATTCTTTGTGAGACTGTGTTTTCAGTTCCTAGACCACTGTGACAAATTAATATGGTATCATAGCTCACGGCGGGACGAAGCTCATATCTCTTAAAAACAAGGTTTTTGACAGATCTTGCATGAAAATTGAAAAAAAGCTCAAAAATTCCAGCACTGCACCAGAATGAAGTTGGATTTTGAAGGTGAAAGGCTTGTAGAATTTGAGAGTGAAAGGATTAAAGGGAGAAGCCCCAACATAAAGGATTTGGTTGTAATTCTTTCCTTATTTACATTAATACAAATGTGTTTTTCCTTTCCCATAAATAATGTGTAATGTTGTTTATTGGTTTTCTCCTTGATGATTATCATAGATTCATCAAATTATCTTATCGCTTTTATTCTTGTATCTTGTCATTTGCATCTTTTGCAGGTGTCTCTTCTTCACGGATGGACCACAAAAGCATCAAGAAGACAATGATCATCTTCAAAAAGAGGTATAAAAGCTTCACATTCAAGTAATTTGATAATCTAGGAAAATGTTCCATAAATGTACTTGTTTTGTTCTAGATACAAACCATTTAAACTAAGGAAACAATTTTTGTCCCTTTTTCCACTAACAAAATGCAAAAGTTTAATATAATAAATTTAAATAAAAATAATATAAAAAATATCATTATAAAAATAATCAATACAACTTATAACCACATTTCTCATTCTTTACATGAAAAGTTCTGGTTTTTCTTTGTTTTTTGATTAATAGCTTTTAATGGCTCACAAGAAAGAAATGTTTTTTTATCGTTGTCATTTACATGAAAAGTGATGTATTCTCTTTACGTTGTTCAATTAATATTTTTTTTTAAATGAAAATCATATTATCATACTCTTTTACATCCTTTACATGAAAACTGAAAAGTGATGTATTTTCTTTACTGTTATTAATATTCTTATGTTATATGTTTTAATGGGTCACATGGATATTTTCTTTCCTTTGTTTTAATTATTTTTATGTTATATATTTTAATGACTATCATGGAATATTAAAAAAATAATAATGTATGAAAAATGATTTTATTGTATATGTTAAAATGTGGGAATTCTATCGAATGAATCCACTAGATATGAAGAAAATTAAGAGTTTCTAGAAAGTTAGATACAAACAAATGTTGTTTGTCCTCCTAACAAGGTAGTTTGTCTTTTACACTTTCATGCATGGCACAAAATTATTGTTTATGATGATGCATATAACACTTTGCTGCAAAAGTTTAATATAAGGTACTTTGTCTTTTACGCTTTGATGCATGGCACTAAATAATTGTTTATGATGATGCATATAACACTTTGCTGCAAAAGTCTATATTAAGCGCAGGTTTAAAATCACATGTCTATCAAGCGTATTTTCGGGAATAGATTTATCATATAGTTGATGAAATGAATAAATGGTATATAATATATATATGACGCAAGTTCGCTAGCTAGGCGAGGCCCATTGAGTAGGGAATTACTTATATGGATATGGGTGATTCAGCATCGACTCACTAGATTATAAATATAAAGAAAATATATTGCTCTTTCACATTTTATGTTAAAGATTAGGTATTTAAAGAATGATGTAAATCAATTTAAAGTATGATTAAAATAAACATAGAAGTACAATTAATAATATGAAGTTAATTTTCATGTATGTGAATTTCTTATTCTCTTTGCTAAGTCGTATATACTTTTTTGTTTTTTCAGATGGAAAGATCCACGGGAAACCCAGCAATACTTCCCCACATTCGTGGATGGTAGAGGCGGTAAACCGCCGGCCATCCTAGCAGAAGGCCTAACCCCAGAGGGCTCAAGGCTCGAACCTGTGACCTCCCCCCAAACCGAGAGAATGTACACACGTCTTACCAATTGAGCTAACCCTTGGGGCTATATATACTTTTTTGTTGAGAAAAGTTTAGTTCACTCACATTAGTTTGTTTTTAATTTATATAGTTTAATAAAGTTTTTAAAAGTTTATATAATTTTATATTGAATTTAATATTTTCAAAAAATTATTATAGGTTAAATCATTTTGAAAATATAATATTTCAAAATTGTTATTAGCTTATTACAGTGGGACATAAATCTTTGGAGTAGCAATTTTAATTTTAAACATATAAATTTAAATAAAATTAATTTATAAAGTTAAATCTTCTACAATCATCATGTATCTATAGTATTACATGGTAATTTATGGTGTGAAGTGTTTCCAATCAATTTTGTGGGGCGTATCACAAGGTTTAATAAGCCAAAAAATTGTGATGGTTTCGATAAGTGAGTTTGGTTTCTGTTTGTAATTTTGAGATTGTAGGGCTATCACGAAAGTAAGTTGGACGAGTAGCAGTTTACTCCAACGTTGATCGAGAGCATGACCCAACTGCAAACAAGGGAAAAGGAAAGAGCATAGGTAATAGCAAGGGAAAATCAGACATCAAAAGAAGAAGTAAATAACATAAAATGATGTTAATGCCAAGCATCAACTTGAACTAAAATCATCATGCCGTTGATGTAATTGATGCGATTCACCCACCCATATCGTTGATTCTACCATCATGCATTATGTCTCGTATTGGCTATTACAAAATGGAGAATTATTCCTAGCTAGAGCAATCTCATGCAGTAATCTATAATACCCTAGGCCAAGTAAAATCATATCTCTGTCATCGAATCCATTAGTGGCTAAAGAAATCCTTAGTTGAAGAATTTGTACTTGTGTTTTTCCCCACATTCAGTTGATCATTGCTATAAAAAGTATCGACTTCAATATTTTATGTACAAGATTCTGCAAAGGTTACCTTAAAAGGTGGACTATTAGGATTTATGTGCCTTTGTTTCTCCTTTGATATATCAGTAGGATTCCCAACGAGTCTCTGAATAAGAGAACAAAATACTAGGAGGGGTAAGTTTTGATAATCTTGGGTTCATAAACATACACAAAAAGTATTGTTGAAGTGATGGCATTCATGCTCTGTGAATATAGGATTGATTTTACTTCATCTTGGGTAGTAAAATAAGACTTGGAAATTACATGAGAACGTGTATTGGTGACCATCATCGTACATTCTGATCTAAACTTAGGTGCATCAACTTCATCCATCTTAGAATTTTTCATAATCCTTTCTATTGTCAAAGAACAACCAATCATAGATAATGTGATGATTTTATTATCTCTAATTGTTACAACGATGAGGGTTTTGATCAGCTTCTAAGATATACAAATGCCTTCTCTTTTCTGGATTGTAGATTCCATTCAGCTTGTGATCAAATCCACCAATGCTAACTGCATTTATAACCATATTTCCGAGTAATATGAATATCAATTGTGAGAAGCATAGATGACTTCCAATGATGTAAATTCAATATTTGAATTGAGAAAGGAAATCATATGCTTCTTCCCATGGTATTTAGATTTTTTATTTTTTTTTTAACAAAAACTGAGAAATTTTTTGATTGATTAAAAAATGTTGTTGCCCAGCCAGGCGTACAAAGAGGAATTTTGAAACAGAAGGTTGATGACCTCTATTAGAGCAGTCATCCTTCTTAACAATGCTTTGAGAGGTGAATCCCAAATTTTTCTGATGCTATTTCAAGAAAATGACTGCTTGCAGGAGTGGACTCTCATGAATTGTGAGCAAAGAAGAATACAAAAACAAAACATTAAACAGGTAGAGAGGAGTGCCCCTTAATGAAAGGATCCAATTTCTTCTGGGAGCCCGCGCTGATGTTTGAGGCTGCTTCCTTTTCTCTTCGTTCTTTATTTGTTTTTCTCCCTCTAGTGAGGGGAGGAGAAGGGGCTGAAAATTCTTCGGAGTCGGAGGTTCCCTCTGGTGAAGGGATCAAGGATGTCGGTCCTGCCTGAGTTGGAGTCTCGCGAATCAAAATGCTGGGATGTTTTTTTGAACCTGGAGAAGCCAGTTTTGGAGAAACTTGTTCAGTTACTACCGAGGAGCCAAAGGGGCCAGAGTTGCCCTGACCCTGGACAACTGCAACTTCAGGTTCTTGTGCTTCATCTTCTTGAAGTACTGCAAAACTATTTTTTTTTTTAGCCGTGGAACCTCTGCAGGAGGATTTTGCTGAGATGCTTGAGGCTCCTTTCGCCGGGGAGGACGGCAGCGATTAGAAACCATCTAGAACTCTGTATCGTTGGTAGCTGGGGGATTTGCTGGTTTCTGTGGTTCTGCAAGCTTGGGGCAGGTTTTAGTGAAGTGGCCGTATACATGATAGAAGTTGCATTTAAAGGGGATCTACACATAATCCAGTTCTTGAATGTGGCTCCATTCTCCTAAAGTGAGCTTTAGGGCCTCCGGAAGCCCTTTCTCTAGATTTACCTCTACACAGATACGGGCACATCTGTACTGACCCCATTTTGGTTCTGCAGTATCTAGATAGCAGCCTAGCTTATTACCAATGTCAATCAAAGTACTTTTCCCCCAAAGATGAAGAGGAAGGTTAGGGAGTCTTACCCAGACTGGAGCGGTAGTGATCTCTGCTTCTGGGTTGAACCCCAGAGACCAAGGCGTTAAGAACAAACCTCTCGAGCCCATGAAGAAAGGGCCCGAACGGAAGACAAGATCTCTTTCTTCTTTATTTGAGAACAGGAATACAAAAAACCCTCGACCAGCTACAAAGAGAGACACCTGACCTTGCAACAGAGGGTTCCAATGTTCTGCAATCCAGATCTCCACCACCTTAGGGCTGGGCCACAACCCTGTGAACTTGCCAATGAGGGCTTGCTCAGAGAGGGTGAGAGATTTCTGGCATGGATCCGAAGGAGAGATCTCTAGAGAAGGGATCTCGTCCATCTTTTTCACGAGCTTGGATGAAGAATGAGAGGATGACTGAGGAGCGGCAGCTTGAATAAGGGCCTTGAAGGCAGCGAGCTAGGCATGAGAGCCCATTTCCTGAGAGAACTCCACGCTAAAGAAAACCTGAAGAAAACGGCAGAAAAATCCCACGCTGAAAAATAAAAAACGGCAGCAAACCCCGCGCTGAGGACGAGCCCGAGATGAGGACGAGGAGCAGCCTGCGATCCAGCCAAGCTCGGCTCTACGCAGGAGAGGAGGCAGCAAGGCTAAAATTTTAGATTATTCTATGTAAACCTATTGGTTCGTATTTAGATTCTCCTATGTATATAGGTTTGGCATTGGCATTGGTTCTTCGATGATGAGCATTAGGTTGTTTCATCATCATCTGTCAAGTTATCAGGTCCCAAAATACCATGTTTTTCTTTGGAAGTAGGGAAGGAAGCTTATAGTACTAAGAAAGTAAAAATATTATGCCTAACTGCTATGTGGGTTTCATGGTTGGTAACAATTTAGTACTTGAACAATGTGTTCATCTCTATTCCTACCCACCTCCAATATCCCAACATGCTACATACTTCTCGATCATAAACATAAATCCTGAAAAACTCAAGCAACGAGGTCAAGTCACTCTGATGATGGTGGTAGAGGATCATGGCTTAAGATAAAACTACATCTACTACATTGCATTCATATTTGACAGTCATGTTTCAGTGTATGAATCAACTTCTAAATATGGGGCTAAAGAGCACTCTTCTTCCCCCCATCCAAGCAAGATAATCCTTCTCCAAAACCCTTTTTCTACTACACTCCTATGGTGGTATTGGCATAAAACAATATTTTTTATTGAGTGGATCCATTATTCTAATACGAGTTGTAGCATCATTGTTTTGCATCGCTATAGCACTTAAATCCTTTGGTTGATTTTTCATGGCATGCATTGGACTTGAGTATTGTATTTTTATGTTGAGATTGTGTTGAGCTAGCATCGAGTTAGTATCATATTTGTGTTATTGCGCCGAGAGGCACTCTACAGCCCAGTATGGGGTAGATCTTGTAACGTTACGTAATGTTGTAACGTTGTAACGTTACATAACGTTACATAATATTATGTCGGCTATAAAAAAAAAATAGAAAATTAGAAGAAGAAAAAAACAACAACTATATAAATAGCAAGAAGTATCATAAACTACATCATAGCTAGCTACCTTGATCCAGCAACAGCAACAACCACTGCGACAGCAACAATAAACCCAGGTAAGAATTTTAAATTTGCTAATCAACAACAATCAATTCAGATATTCTTTAGATATTCTTTTTGCAGGTAATATTTGTATTATTTAGAGCCATTAAAAATTCTTTAGATATTCTGTGGCTGATGGAATTAATTTTATTTGTAGTCTGCATGAAGGAAGTTGTTCAGCAGCTTCTCAAATACATGGGAATGGACGTCTATCGCTTTTCTATATCCTGGTCACGCATTTTCCCTAGTGAGTTAATTTGATTTATAAATGAATTAACAATGAATTTTCAGTTATCATGGTATTCCATAAATCTTCTATTTCTATTATTTTAACAAGGGATCGCCCAGACACGGAGGAATCAATAAAGGGGATCTCTTATTACAATAATCTCATCAACGAGATGCTCATGAATGGTATTTAAAAAAGAAATGATTTGGTAGCCTTCGGTAAAGCTTGACATGTATGTGACCTAATTTGATGTGACTTTTCATGCAGGTATAGAGCCTTTTGTTACACTGTATCACTGGGACATGCCACAAGCTCTGCAGAATGAATACAGGGGATTCCGTAGCAAAAAAGTCGTGTAAGTTTCATTGCCTTAGTAACTCCTTACAAAAAAAAAGAAAAAAAAAGAAAGGAATGCTAATTCTGTTAAATTTTAATATCTACGGAGGACTTTGCCATATTCGCAGAAGAATGCTTTCGAGCTTTTGGAGACCGTGTAAAGTACTGCATAACTGTAAACGAACCGCTAGTCTTCTCACTTGGTGGCTACGATTTAGGGATTCACGCACCAGGCCGCTGTTCAGTTGGATTTGGAAAATGCACAGCTAGAAATTCAGCAACAGAGCCTTATTGCAACCCAATATGGGTCTCGCACATAGCGCCGCTGTAAAATTATATAGGACCAAATACCAGGTAAGAACATCTCCTCTGTTAAATCTAGCCACTGAAACATGGGAAGGATATATATTACATCTCTTGAATAAAATGTAGGGGAAGCAGAAAGGTTCCATAGGCATATCCCTTGTAGTGAGTTGGGTGGTGCCATTCACAAAATCCAAGCTTGATCGAAGGGCTGCTCGCAGAGTGTGCGATTTCAGATTAGGATGGTATGGAAGGGTTTTATGTTTTTCCAAAATTTATAAGTGTTTAATAAGAAGCTTTACCCAATTTTAACAGCAAGGACTTATCACCTCGAAAAATAAGAAACCAATGTTTTATGGATTACAGGTTTATGGATCCATTAACATTAGGGAAGTACCCTGCTTCCTTAACAAGATTAGTTGGAGCGCGGTTACCACGGTTCAACGCTAAAGAGGCAAAAGAATTGAAAGGATCATTCGACTTTCTTGGCTATAACTACTACACAACACAATATACGACCAATAACCCTAATCCACCTTAGGTATCCATTGGTTTGAATCAAATCAATGGATACCTAATAAGAGATTTGATCCCTCTCGCTGCTTGATAGAGCCTAGGATTTGGATTTACGCTGGTATTTATGACACTCAAAATATGAAAACTGTGTGTCTAGGTAGCATCAAATTAGCATCTATTTGTATCGTGACACTTAAAATATGAAAAATGTGATATTAAATATGATATTTTTCTATACATGTGTTTATGTGGTTATTAGATCATGTTGTGTCGAGCGTACATCGACAAGTGTGTGTCACTAATTCGTTGTTTGAATCAACCATATATGAAAAGCATTGTTATGTATCATTTAGCATTAAAGTGGAATCTAACTCGTAAGCATATAGCGTCATATTAATGTCATAATGTGATATTCATTTAATATGCATACATACATGTATTTTTTATTTATGAAATTGTTGTCATATTTTCATACTATTAATGCTCCATTTTTTTAAGGAATTCCAATTGATCATTAACAAGAGTGAATTCTATCAAACTTGATGTAAAGAATAATAAGGAAATTGTACAAGGGTGAAAGACGAGAGAAAACAAATGAACCCATGGAAGGGAAGACTATCAAGTGTGGAGAAAGTCTAAATTTTTTTGAAGAAGCATTTTGAATGTTGGTTTTAACTTTTCAAAAGTTTTCACAATGATGGGAGTTACATTAACTGTATTCAACTTGTGTATTCTTATTATATAGAAGAAAACATTTATTTCTCGGGTGTGGATGAAGAATTATTCATTTTACCATTTGCTTTTGAAGTGATGTATTATGATAGTGTCAAGTCATCTATGCAATATTTGAATGTTGTTGATTGGAGTCCCAAGGGGAAATTGAAAAGTTCAATCCCTATTGTCATATTTATAGAAAAATACATTTCCCAATTTAGTTTTGATACTTAGCATGAGTGAATACAAACACCAATTGCATGCATGTACAGTTAGTGAAACAATCTTTACCTGAATTGTTTTCTATGATTTTGAATAGGTTAGATCATCATAGTAGAATAAAAAAACATATGTTATATTTCTTCAAGTTAAATGTATTGCCAATTGTTAAAGATGCATGCATGTACAAAATTTAAAATTTTGAAATATTTTAGAGTTTATTTTGAGGGTATTAACTTTAAATTGAATGAAAAAGATGTTAGTTTGGATTATTATACCTTGTTGTGGCTAGTGAGAATTATTAAATACCATGATATAAAATTGTTCGAAAGAATGCTCAAAATGTTTTTTGAATATACATATATTCGTAGTTCAAGGACTGATCATATAGTAAATAGGTACCATTATAATCATGAGATACTTAGTTATTTGATTAATCAATCTATACAAGTAAAAATTAAGGAAGCATGCATCCTTCATATAACCCATCTCTTCTCTTCATTAGAGAACAAAAAAACTTACCATTCAATCTATTGCTAAGTACCTAGTGTTGTGATATATTGGTTAGCTTAAATTCATGCTAAATAATTAGTCTTTATTAATTACTTTTTATTTTGGTGATATTGATAAGAAGTTCATATCCTCAAATTACAACCTTCTGATTCTCTAAGGATTCAGACTAACCCAAAAAAAATATTTACTAATACTACTCTAAGAGGATTATAATATAGAGTAGGCATTTGAGTGTCATCACCAAAGATCTAATGGGGTTGAATATAGTCAAATGATATATCTAGTAACATGTACTTATTTTTATTGCATTCACGCTTCTGGTATTTTCCATCACCTATGGATTAACCATTGCCCTTCCTATCATCATCTCCTCCCTCCTTTTTTTTTTCTCTACCATCCTTCTTAAACCCACCACCAATCTTCTTATCTCTCTCACTACCACCTTCATTATTATCCCACCTTATTTTTTGTCCCCATCCTTATTTTCCCCTACCTAATTGTCTCCATGATCCTTATGTGGGATGATATCCATATAACTCTTAGTTGCAGACATAATTGCTAGTAGTTGTTACTGTAATTAATTAATGTTTGTATTGAATGTAAGGAATAGAGTGTGGTATACATTTTTTCTTTTTTCTTTTTTTTTTTCGGGAGGGGGGCGGTGAGGGGAGGGGATAGGGGGATGAGGGATTTTACCATACGGTATCCATGGAGTATAGAATATAATCAAAGAGAAATTTTATTGTCAGTGCAATTTGTATATTGCATAATAGTAATCATGTTGGGAGAAATTGTATAATATCTACCTTATTTGTGGATGGCTACTTATATTCTCATTTGGTTCACTCCTATTGGTCTGTTCATGTTTTTGAATGTAGTGATTAGAACCATTGTTATTACTTTTAGAGTGCACCAAAACAACACAAATCTACATAGGTTTGAACTATTGTTGCCATAGAATCTAAACAAGAAATTGTCTATAAGCACACAAACACATTTTGGATGTTGTATTCATCAACAATAAAGTGTCCAAGGCCTTGAATCTCTTTTATTGTGTTCAAACCTTGGTATGTCACAGATACCCAAATGAAATTTGAAGCATTTGGAATTATGAAGAGGCATTCCAATAACAATATAAACACCTCCCTTATTTCTACTACTACTATAGTATCACTTCACCACTTCCATTGAACCTACCATTTCCAACTCCTAAATTTTAGTTTAAAGAGTAAAGAAAGACATAATCTCCCCACCAAGTAATTGTGGTTATGTCCACACCTTCACTACTACGTGCATGTGTCTATCAAACCCTTTGAGAATGAATAATAAATATATTTTTTCTTATTTACATGTGATAAATTTTATTGAATGTGCCATAGATTTTTGGTATGTTTCTAATATGATATCAACTAGGATTTGGTACATAAGATAATTAGTAATAAAATTTATACTATTTATAGAGAAAATTTCTTTTAAGACACTCTTAAAATATAGGGATTTAGTATCACTACTTTTCATCACTCCTCTACCCTCTTGGTTTAAACTTTTCCTAGTGGACATCATCCTTTTCCATCATTCATTTTCATTGAGTTTGCATCAAGTTTTCATATCAATGATTTTGTCTCATAATTGTCTTCTCCCTAATTGCCTCCCTTATTTTTTTCTCCCAGCTTTATTTTTCCCTTCCTAATTGTCTCTATCCTTCATCTATGTCTCTATCCTTGTTATATGGGATGGTATCTATCTAATCTCCTATACATCTATGGAGATATAATGTCTCATACACTTGGACCATATCTTTTAAGATTTTTATTTAAAAATGAGCTGTAAGGCACCATCATAATCGAATGTCTATTTTTATATCATCTACAAATGTGAATCTAAAGCATTGAGATACCAACATTCAACATAAAAAAATAATACATGGGAAAAAAATAGTACAATATCTAAATGTTATTTTATAGAAAACCGTTGTAACCAACTACAATTATATTGAAATTTGGGTATAAAGTCATACAGGAGATGTGGATAATTTTTTTCTATATCTATTCACTCTTGGCAAATTGGGAACTAATTTTACTTATTGGTATGGAATCTATTTATATTCATGTAAAAAGGAGTAGATCCTTCCTACCTTGGCTAGGAAAGGGATCCCTTCTATTATTCTCAAAATTTTCCATGCGCTTGTTAAGACTTTTAAGGGGATTACATTAACAAATTTTGGTAGACTTATTTTCTTTACCACTACAATTATAATCATTACTTCCCGTGTTATAACAATAACCTCTTCCCTTTTTTATTTTTTTCCAACATCCTTTTTCACCTCACTACCATCCTTATTATCCCCACCATAATTTCCTTCTTGGTTTCACACCCCTTCTTTCATACTCCCATCGTTCTTTTCTCATTCCTAATCGTATCCATCCTTCTTATTTTTTTGGGTGAGATCCATTTATACCCTTACTAGGGAGACATGATGTCCCATAATTGTTATTATATTTAATTAATGGTCGATTGAGTGAAACGATTATAGTGAGTTATATAGATTTAATTATTTTTTGGTTAACTAGGTGGACATGTAGGATTTGGAAGCCAATCCAGGTAAGGTATTATTTTTATTGCATTTTGTATATTGTAAAGTATAAATAATGATGTGGAAATTTATGTAACCTCTTCCTTAGATGTGGAATGATATGCTCAGCTAATTTAATCTCATTGTGATATGTGTTATGTTGAATGTGTATATCGAAACCATTATTTTTACTTTGAGTGAAAGACCAACCTCTAAGTATTTAAGTATTTAAGTATAATAAAGGGATATATCCCCATGATACATATATAGAAAAAAAATAAGGCCATTTTATGAGTAATGTAATATGTATTGTTGTCTCGCTTCGACTAACCCAGGTTCAATCCTTCCAACAAATCCCAAGGCACTGGCTTGATAGGATGTGACCCTGTTAGCAACATGTGTGATGCAAGTGAAGTCTCACCCAAGATACCTACGGGAGTTGTAGGAGATAGGTTTCCACAATGGTAAATGGGATATTTCCATGCAAAGAACTGACAAAAATGCCAACAAAGATGAAAAATGAATTAACATACAAAAGAATCAACATGCAACTGTGATAACATCATAGTACAACCCATTAAAGAAATTTTCATTTCATTTACTTATGCAGAAAGAAACATATTATCATTAGTCACAATAAAACATAAGACATCACACAATATTAGAATACAACATTCGACATAGGAATCTTAACATGAAACTCATACAGGAGAAAACCACAAAAATTCTCTTCATTTGGCATGATTCATGTCTCAGACGCTTTGGTTTACGCACACATCTTGCATACATCTCTTCATAAACCTAATTACATTACATCCGGGAACCCATATTGTAGGTAAAAAATGAATTACATTCACGACTCTTATTCATATTTCTTATTAAAATAAATAAACTTACAAAAGTTGTACCTTGACCAACCCTATATTATCTTGCAACCAAAACAGAACCAACGATCACCAAAAGTCTCTTAAAAAGGAAAAACCTATAACAACCAACAACAACCCTTTACATTTTATAGGCTCTATTGGCCGCATTTATATTCCCCTTATCCATTGCCCATAAGTGGACCACCCTCTAACTGACTCACCGAATACATTTATTATTCCCCCAAAACTGCCATGATTGTTGGAGTCAACCATTTCCACCCCCACTTTGTCACATCCCCATTCACATTGCAGCCAATTTTTCAACTTACAACTAAAAATTAGTCAAATTACCTTGGTCCAACAAGCCCCCAACACTCACACGTGGCTCACCCCGAGCCACTTCAGATGAAAAACTCCGTCGTGTTCATCTTAGCTTGAAAATATTATAATATTTTCATCACATCCTCAGTCTATCGTTGAACATCTTCCTTGATTTTAATAATTCATTCCAAAAATTCAGTACTGAAATTTTTTGAACTATCCACCACAGTCGTATCTACATCTTGTTGATCCTAAACATACACCAGGTGAATGGTCAATGTGATATGTTCTACTTCAGCCTAAATCTCCATGATACGATCGATTCTTTGTTATTGTTTCATATGGACTTTATCGACCTTCTACTACAATATTTTGAGCTCAACAACCTTACCCATATTCTCGACTAGAGATGGTGTTTTCAAGGAATTCCTTAAATCATTTAGACTCGACTGTGCACCATGAATTTTTTTTGTCATCTAGCAAGGCCTCCCAGGAATGGGACACCTTCTCATATTCCTTAGCACAAATTTTCTTAGCGTCCTGAGTCAGTTGTATCTCTTCTTCTGCTACCCTACGGTCACTCTTCCAGTACTTGAGGAGGTGTAAGAGGAACAATCTTAGCCACTAATTCTGCAACCTTTATTAGAAGTCAACAGCAACACACCCTAACTTAAAACCTAACCTCATAAATCATATCAGGTGTCACCCCTATCTCTGGAATAACTTGGGAGGATAAATAAACAACTTGATCGAATCGTTTCCAGTCTTACTGCCTCTTTTGCTTTTAATTTTCTCTATATTCCAACTGCCTTTGTAGCGAATACACGATTCTCCTTGACTACTTCGAGTGATCAAATACCGCGTGATCTCATGCCTTGATTTATTCTACTAGAGCTTGATATATTTTGTGCAATAAAAACATGGGTAGCACAAATAGGTCTACCCCAACATAGGAAATATCCAGGACCATGTTGTTAATATTTTATTTCCCCAAGTCAAGTTCTTTAGGAAGCACATGCACCTTACTATTTTGGTGGGATGTTTGCACCTCAACTAGAAGATCATGAAAAGGACCAAATTATTGTGACTGCAAACCATTTTTTGGCTCGCTTCGACTAACTAGGTTCAATCCTTCCAACAAAGCCCAAGGAACCAACCTAACAAGGTGTAACCCTGTCAGCAACACTTGCAAAGAAAGTGAAGTCTCACCCAATATACCAATGGGAGTTGTAAGAACCAGGTTTCCATGGTGGGAAAGGGGATATTTTCATGTAAACAACCAATAGGAATGCCAACAAATCCAACATATAAACCAACATACAAAACCATCAACGTGAAACTATGACAACAACATAATACAACACATTAAATCATTTTTCATTTCATTTACTTATGCATGAATAAACATATTATCATTAGTCACAGCAAAACATAATACAACACACAATATTACCATACACCATTCGACATAGGGATCTTAACATGGAAACCCATACGAGATAAAACCAAGAAAGTGCTCTTTGTTTGGCATGAGTCATATCTCGAATTCTTTCATCTATGCACATAGACTGCAGGTATATCTTTATAAGCCCCATTACATTACATTTGTGCACTGAGATTGTAGGTCAACAATACATTACATTCATGACTCTTATTCATATTTCTTATTACAGTAAATAGACTTACCAAAATTGTACTTCGACCATCCATATCTTATCTTGTGACCAAAACATAACCAATGATCACCAAAAGGTGTTAATTTTTCTATGTTGTCATAACTTAATTCCTAACTCGATTATCATTTCATCCATTTTCATAATAACAACATAGATATCATCATTGAAAGAACCACAATCACAAGGTACACAACAATTTACCTTGGGAAACCCTAGAGGGAAAACCCCAACAAAACTTCCTCCATATATATTACTAGTATGGAATTACTAAAGAACAAGGTATCATAGATAGATATAACAAACCCCAAGCATAAGATCCAAAACACCAAATACATTGGTTCTCTTTCTTCTATGTCTCTCCTTCTTTCTCTCTCTTGAACAATACAAGTGTGAGTGATTGTGTGTAAATGAGGGAGGGTGCATCCCTATTTATACTAAACTTCCCAAATGGATTTTACCCTAACAGGTTCGACCTACCTAAGTGGAAGGGTTGACCTACCTAGGTAAACTTCACAATAATAATTATATTCATATTTTCTGGGTGCTATTCACCTGGATTACAACTAAGGGTTTACCTCATGACATTTACATGACCTTTTACATCGGTAACATCTCCTAAAGGAGGAATAATAATAATTTGAAGTACAAGTAGAATATTCTTCAAAGTTACATTATTTCAACACTCCCCCTTAACAAGAAGGGTATTTTTCTAACATCAACAACAACTAGTGTGGATCAACGCAACATCATCGGAAGGAGAGAGAGAGTAGGAAACATCAACATCATCTCTTGGAACATTTTCTGGTAGATCTATAGATCACCAAAAAAATTTAACAGCATCATCATCTTCAGCACAGAGCTAGAGTATCAACATACAGAGTTGAAGTATCATCATCAACATCTTGAGTACAAATTTGAAGTATCATCATCAACATCTTTAGTACATATATGAAGTATCGTCATCTGCAGCATGGAGCTGGGGAATAATCATTTGCGACATGGAACTAGAACATCACTAGCAGCATGGAGCTATAACATCATCATCTACAGCATGGCACTAGCACATCATCTGTAGTATGTAACTGGAGAATCATCATCTATTGGAACATCATCATATGCAAAATTGAATTGAATCACCATCTGTAGGAACAACATCATATGCAGCATGGATTTGAATCATCATCTACAGCATGGGACTAGGGAATCATCGTCTGCATAAAAATTGATACATCAGTAACATCAATAGAACAAGGTTGGATCATCAACATAAGGATGGAAGAAAAAAAATGACAACATGAGGTTGTTTCATTAGCATATTCATGGAATAACAGCAACAACATGTGACATCATCATCAACAACTCAAAGCTGGAGTAACATCATCTATGGTAGGTATAACAACAACCAACATGATCCTTCCTTTCAGAATTCAAGGATCATGGAAAACACATTTGTGGTACTCAAACCATCCTTCCTTTAATAATTACAAAATCAAGTCTTTGCAAAGATACCAATACTAATCACGACTAACATATACACACACAGGACGATCCTTTCTTTCAGAATTACAAGATCAAGTCAATCATTGACATCCTGGATGATCCTTCTTTTCATAAATACAAGATCAAGTCCAATTCTAATATTCTGGATGATCCTTCCTTTTGTAATTATGGGATCAAGTCCACTACTAACATTATGGATGATCCTTTCTTTCGTAATTACAGGATCACGTCCAATAATAACAATATGGACGATCCTTCCTTTTGGAATTACGGGATCAAGTCCACTACTAACATTTTTGGAGATCCTTACTTTCAGAATTACGGGATAAATTCCACTACTAACATTATAGACAATCCTTCCTTTTGGAACTACGAGATCAAGTCCACTACTAACATTCTGGACGATCCTTCCTTTCGAAACTACGAGATCAACTTCACTACTAACATTTTGGACGATCCTTCCTTTCAAAATTATGGAATCAAGTCCACTACTAACATTCTAGATGATCCTTCCTTTTGGAATTACGGGATCAATTCCGTTACTCATTAGTATTTAAGGTGATCCTTCCTTTCGTAATTTTGAGATCAGGTCTAAGGATGATCAATCCTTCCACATCAGCATTTAAGATGATCCTTCCTTTCAGAATTATGGGATCAAGTCTAAGGATGGTTAGCCCTTCCACATCAACATTTAATACGATCCTTCCTTTTGGAATTATGGGATCAAGCCTAAGGATGGTTAGTCCTAACATCTACATATTTGGTGATCTGCCCTTTTGTAATTATAGTATCAAGTCCAACAAGATCAATGAAGCGAACCATATGAGTTACTTCACACTAGAATCCATTAGAGAAAGATAAATCCATATGGAGGAATAAATATTTATGTTATTGTTAATTGTTAATTGATGATACAAAGGATGTGTATATAAATACACCTAAAATATGATAAGTCGTGACCTTTCAGAAAATTCATAACCATCATTAATAACAACAATAAATATGAACATTATCCCAAATTACTAATTGTATAATTTAAATATTCAAATATTATTATATAGATGTAAGATAATTTAGGTATGTTAATGTTTCAGTGGTTATACAAGATCTAAAACATTTAGCATCATAACATCATAACCATATAGAAAAGGATCACTAAAAGAAAGACAAGCACAACCACACAAAAGAACACATAGATTTATCCTGGGAAACCCTCATGGGTAAGAAAACCAAAGAAAACTTCCTTGATATAGACTTTAACCAAGTACAGTGTAATACCCAAAGAATAAGAATTATAAGACCCCAAGAATAATATTCGACTTCATCCTCTCTCTCAGATGGACTACTCTTTCTCTCTCTAGTGCAACTGATCAGCTATGATGCTTGTCCAAATGAGGGAGGTGACTTTCCTATTTATACTAATAAACTGATTGGACTAATAACCCAAGTGGGTTGACTTCTCCTTGCTGACAGGGCCGAATTTCCTTGGAAGACTCAAAAATACATTTTAATAATAATTTTGTGGGTCCTACTGACTCGAATTACAATGAAGGTTTTACCTCAATACTTTACATAAAAAATTACATCAATGACATCCCTAATTGAAGGAACAACATATACGAAAGGGGTAAAAAAATAATAATACAAAATAGAATATCTTCCATAGCTACATTTCTTTAACACTCCCTCTTCACAAGGAAGGTATTCTAGTAACACAACAATACATCTGTATAACTGGATAGTGAATCTATGTTTCATAGGAAGTTTTTACAACTACATCAACATTATCATCATCCATGGAACATCACCATCATGGAGCATCACATCTTTATCATCATCTCACAAACACATTCGTACGAGAATCGTATCTTGATGCATCATAACAAGCGTTGCATCTCGCTGCATCATCATAAGCATCGCAGCACATCTTGTTACATCATCATGAGTATCACATCTCATCACATTATCATGAGAATCACATCTTTTAACATCATCACAAGCATCACATCTTGTCGGATCATCACGAGCATTAGATCTCGTCGCATCATCACGAGCATCACATCTCGTCGCATCATCATGAGGATTGGATCTCATCACAGGTATCCTTATTGCACCAAGAGGTGCTCTGCATCCCAATATGGGGGAGATATTGTAACATTACATAATGTTATGTAACGTTACAAGACTAAAAAAACAATAAAAAATAAAAATTTGAATTATTCACCAAAATAAATGTCGGCAAAAAAAAACCTAATATGAGGGAGATCTTGTAACGTTTGTTACTAACAAAATAATAAAAAAATAAAAGTTTTAATTATTCACCAAAATAAATGTCGGCCACAAAAACAACATAATATGGGGGAGATGTTGTAATGTTCCTACCTAACAAAATAATAAAAAATAAAAAATTGAATTATCTGCAAAAAAATGTTGGCCTTGCACATGGTTTTAAAACCATGTGCAAGGCCTTCTAAACAACCCATGGTTTTATTGGACATGGTTTAGGAGGGCCTTGCACATGGTTTTAAAACCATGTGCAAGGCCTCGTAAACAACTCATGGTTTTATTGTACATGGTTTAGGAGGGCTTTGCAAATGGTTTTAAGACCATGTGCAAGGCCTCCTAAACAACCCATGGTTTTAGGAGGGCCTTGCATATGGTTTTAAAACCATGTATGGGGAGATGTTGTAATATTGGTTCCTAATAAAAAAATAATAATAAAAATCATTATATGTCGGCCATAAATAATATTAAATATTAATAATAAAAATATCATATGTGGACCTTAAATAAAAAGATGTGACTTTCGGTTTGAATCAAATCAATGGCTATATATAGGACACACCAAAGTTGATAGCTCATTGAATGCAATACCTAAGGAGAGGTTTGCACCTCGAGAGATTTTATCCCTCTCGGTGATTGATAGAGCCTAGGATTTGGATCTAGGCTGGTCTAAACATCACCTGCAATAAACACGACGTCGTAACTTAATGGGAAACCACCCACAACATCAAAATATGATTGATCGTCCACAATTGAATGTAGGACTACAATGCCTACAAATGAAAGAAGGATCACAATGTCCACAAATGAATCCTGTACCACAAAATCTACAAATGAATTCCAAACCACAACATCCACAATGAATGTCATTCCGCAACATATGCAAATGAATTCTAGACCACAACATTTGCAAATGAATTTCAGGCCATCTGCAAATGAATGCCAGACCACAACGTCTACAAATGAATGTCATACCACAATGTCCAAAAATTAATGTCGGAACACAATGTCTACAAATGAATCTCAGACAACAATGTCTGCGAATGAATTCCAGACCACAATGTCAACAAATGAATGTCGGACCACACCGTCCATGAATGAATACCATACCACAACATCTACAAATGAATTCCAGACCACATTTTCTATAAATGAATGCCAAACCATAATGTCTGCAAATGAATGAAGGACAACATCTCGTTGGGATATTCCTATTTGAAGATATGAACAATGTTCCTAGGATCTTTCTTCTGAGGATAACACCACCCATGTTGCTATCTACCCTTAGTGATACGACCATTCATACTAGGATCCACCCTCGATGATGTCACAAACAATATTTCTATCTACCCACGAAGATACGGCCAAGCTCCCTAGACAGTGATCAAATAATTGGGGCTCTTAATATTTTCATGTACATCTACAACCTGTTCCTATGTAGGAACATACTGGAGCTTCATGTCTCCTCTCTACACCATATCCTAGACTTTATGAAATGCTGGGTTCTCTGCAAATTTAATTTTCACAATACATATCAGTTGCATCTATCTTGGTAATGCTGCCAATAGTTTGTGAAGCCATACTTCTTCGCTACAGGATGAACAGTGAACATGTTGCAATGTATTCAACCTCTAATCCATAAGATCACACATGTTCCCAAACATCCTAAAGTTCTCTTTATGTATATAAACCTTTCTCTTTGCATCTACAATGATTTGATCATGCCAGGTCATCAACATATCTCAGTTTTCCGCATTCAACCTTAATGTAAAGGTTGGAACCCACTTTACTCTTGGTAAATGCTAAGTCCTCCAGGAAGTTTCCCATCATGTCATACCATGTCAAACTCAGAGATATTCTGTAGTCACTCCCTCTGAAACAGAGCACCATCCTCCCTCTACATTTTGTACTCTATGTATTGAAATATTTTGTACTAAAGTGACAAGTAGAATCCATTGATACTAATATTCTATGTATCCATCTCAGGTCACTAGATACCAAAATAAACCAAGAGAATTGCTTTGTATCCCTTGATGTTTCCATCTGTTGCATACTTTATCTTGTAGATAAACATGGAAGACACTATAAGCTTCCCTTCAGGTCTCCAAACTGCATCCTAGACATCATTCCCCATGACCAACTGGTACCATTTCTTCTTGGATACTTCTTCATATCTAGAAGGATTTGCATCAATGATGTCACTCAGTAATTCCACATAACTAGATTGCATCCAAGGCATCTTACTTTCATTGGAATTCATGTTATACTTTTATTCATCTTGAATTATATCTAGTGCCCAAGTTGGTCTTCATCTATTGAGGTGGATCTACCGCTCTATTTAGGTCATATCATGATTCTTATATTCTTCTGAAGCTCTTTCTTTCGTTAGAGTGTCTCTGACCCTAGGAGATTCATGTTCATATTCATGTATGTTTATTGGAGTGAATCTTTTGATAGAACTGTCGCGACTTCTTCTTTGGAACAAGTCTTGGCCTTCTTTTCTTGTAGGTGGTTGTTCACGATATTTCCAACAAGTCAAATAAATCAGTTACATGGTTATAGAATTTCATAATATTCAAGAAATATTCATATTGACAAATTCTTATGCATAAATATATAGTCATGCATCTATTTTAGCCAATACAACATTCATTCTTATCCTGTATACACATGGACCCTTTCAATATGCCTTCCATCTCTACCATAACATTACTGAGATTGTGCACTAATCCCAATATGTCAGCAAAGAGGTTTCATTCTATATAAGTAGCAATGGAATGTTGTATACCACCATAGGTTACTTACCCATCACATGCATGTTAGTAGTATATTGTTGATTAATGCAAACATTCTATCTTGCATAATGCATTTCCTTGAACATAGCTAGGTACACAACTAAAGAATGTTATTTAAGAAACTAGATATATAGGAAATGACAATTCAAATACTTCTCTTTATTTTTTTAGTGGGTGGAATCCTTCTTGATAAGAATAACTCGAGAATTCTACTTCACCGTATGATACTGGGAACCTGTCTTTGCTTGTTTGTTGGGTGGACTCCTTTTTAATCCTTAATAACTGGAGCCTTCTACTTCATCATTTGATTCTAGGAATTTGTCTTTATTTTTTTGGTGGGTGGACTCCTACTTGACTTGTATGTCCTTGCAAGAATAAATAGAGCCTTCTACTTCCTTGTCTAATTTTGGGAACTTGTGTACTAGTTCTGAGTGTCACTAATTGCATTCCTTCTTATCCAAATACTGAGAAGGATAAGAGTATGATCTTTGCATTCAACAGTAGAATTCATATTCTTCATGAGGAATATTCCTTTTCTTCTCTGAATTTATTATTATATGGTTCATCATCTTTAGTGGTGTGAGCATCATGTCTTTTCTTGTTTGAATTCTTTTTGAAGGAGCCTCTATTTCTTGGATAATTTATGGACTAGTGTCCCCTCTCATCACAAGTGTAGAATTGGATGTTTGGAAGGATATCTTATTAATTCATTTTGTCTTCTATTGTGATGATGGTATTCCTTCTTTCTCTAATTTCTTCTTGGAATGATATATTAGAGGTTGAACTTCAGGTTCTTCAACCTTCTCTTGTTATGATTCAAGCTTATTCTTGTGTTCATTATTCCCATAGTCTGCTAAAAGAGATAAAATTCCTTATTGCACATATTCCTTGAATGAATTTATCCCATGATATTTGGATTCCATTCAGGGTGGTCATAACAATATCTCCTTCATCCACGGTCCCTTTGACTACTTTACGTTGTTCCCTGATTTGAGAAACCTATGTGAAGTCATATTGCATGGTCTATGATTTATGTATCTTCACATTCTTCAGCTAGTTCCTCAATGTCATTTTTTTCTTGATATTATCTGCTTCGTACAATCTATTCATTGTATCTCCTTGGGAGTATACAAGGATAATACATGTGAGATATAATGGAGATGGAAATAATCCTCTTGGATTTGACTAAGCCCTTCTTGTGCTTTGTATTCATCTCCCTATGGATCCACAAATTATTCTTTCTCATATTTCACTAAGTCATGCATCTTGTAGAAATTCAGGCCTGCAGTAGATTAATTTCACCCATAGCAATTAACAATTGATCATGCAAAATTATCAACAATGGAGACTGAATATGGAGCTGTAACACAAAATTATATTAACTGAGTGTACAATATCCAACCCTGTAATAACATAGGATGCTGAATATATAGAATACATGAGCAAATTGAATGCATAAGGAGGCATCCAAATCTAGCATAAAGCAGGCTTACCCAAAATAGGCAAATCCCCCATAGGTGTAAAAAGCTGATCCCAAATCTATCAAGGACCCCACGAATTAGAAAGGGCACATAGGAAAGCTAAAGAGTGGTCAAATGGAATCTCATAAATGCTTTTTCATGGAGGAAAGAGTGGAGGAGGAAGAGGCAACAAAGCTGATTCACCTCACCTAGTCTTGCTTTCCTATGTGCCTTAAAACACTGAAAAAGCAGGGTATAAAGAAGAAAAAGCAAAAGGGCACCTAAGAGGCCAGGAATAAAGAATATTTTATTCCTAAGGCTTTCCCAAGTGCTACATGAGTCAATAATGGCAAGTTTGACCTCTATGGATAGGCAATTGGCAACTTGCACATGGTGGGACTCATGGACTAGGCAAATAAGACAAAAATAAATGAATTAATGTTTAAGTGGGTAAATACTATGGGTTGATTATTCTAACACATCTTAGGTATGAGAAGCACTCTATGCTTCCATGCTCAGAGGTTATAGGTTCCTTCAATCTTGTTCTCAATCTTGGTACTATTTGTCATCATAATAAAAAGTAGAACCTCAAATGGAAATATAGAGGATAGAACTTACCAATTATATTGCTCCAACTTGATGCTTGCTTGAAATCTTTTGTGGCACATTACTTCTTGTGGACCTAGGGTTTGATAGGGAAACACTATTTTTTCAACTTAATTATCTTTCATATTTAATTGGATAGAAATATGTGCTTCTTCAAGGCGAGTTGAATAGAAAACTCATTCTCCGAAAACTGTGGACAAAACTTCAAAATATATGATGCTCTAGTTTTCTCCAGCAGCAGTGTTAGGTCAAAAATTGAATATCCATAGAAATGAGAAATAGGCATATGCTCCCTCCTAAGGATATTTTGATATTCCTCCTTTTTAAACTGATCGTTGTAGGGAAGTTCCCGAAACAAGAACCCCTAGTTTTCTCCAATTTCTTCTGCAGAATTGTTTGATATTGATTTTACTATATATCTAAAATTCCTGCTGCTATGGGTCTCAAACTTAGTCCTGAGATAGAATGATATGTACTCTTTCCAAACCCATAGGTTAGAGAAGAATTGGATTCTCCAAGTAGGACTTATGTGAATTCTCCCAAGGTGACTTGTTTAAGGACAATTTAGCATAGAGAACTTGTGTCGACTGTCGTGTGTCACTATTTCACCATCAGGGTATGAAACTATGACCAGAGAAACTAAATTCAGTTACCTATCTACAACACCTTTCAAAATTTTATTTGGCCCTTCCTGACACACGATATAGCAATTCCCCCTCATGTCACTTGTTGGTGACTGTATTCTGGAGGACGTTGGAACCCTAATTTTGAGGAATCATATCTCCTGAAATATAGTGAGTATATGAATGAAAATCACACACAAGGTACCAAAATATTTCATATTCAACATGTAAAGGTTTCATTTCTTTATCCTTCTCCAATATTTAGTTATAGTGATTGTCCCAAGATGGCTATTTCTTTTGTCTTGTAGGTTTTTCAAGCATGAAACTCTAATATCCAGTAGTTGTAGTTGTAGGAGTGTCTCAATCGCACAAGGACTTCTTTTAGGGTGACCTTGATACCATGTTAATATTTAAATGGTTATACAAGATCTAAAACATTTATAATCATAACATCATAACCATATACAAAAGGATCACTGAAAGAAAGACAAACACAACTAGACAAAAGAACACATAGATTTATCTTGGGAAACCCTCATGGGGAAGAAAACCCAACAAAAATTTGTTGATATAGAATTCAACCAAGTACAGTGTAAGACCCCAAAAATAAGACTTATAATACCCCAAGAATAATACTGGATTGCCTCCTCTCTCTCAAATGGACTACTCTTTCTCTCTCTAGCGCAACTGATGAGCTATGTTGCTTGTCAAAATGAGGGAGGAACCTCTCCTATTTATATTGATAAGATGAGAGGCCTAATAACCTGATTGGGATGACTTATCCTTGCTTCTAGGGATGAATTGCCTTAGAAAACTCAAAAATACATTTTAATAATAATTTTGTGGGTACTACTGACCCAACTTACAACGTAGGTTTTACCTCAATACTTTACATGAAAAATTACATCAATGACATCCTTAATGGGAGGAAAAAGATATCCATAAGGGGTAATAACAATAATATTACAAAATATAATATATTTCGTAGTTACATTTATTTAACAAGGTTATATTACAAGTCTTCCCTCTTTGAAAATATTCGACCACAAATATTTATTCTGCATAATCTGCATTATGATTTTTATTGTCTGATATGTTTCGATAAGAAATTCTAAGTGATGCACACAATTTCTGAAATGTGGATGGGTCGATCCATCCCAAATCTACCTTTGTTAGAACTATTTTTTGATCAATTCTTTGGATACAACTTCACATTTCAGGCTTCTCAACAAGTTGTTGATTTTGACTTCGCACTTCTTTAATGTTGTCATTGATTTGTATGTAAGAAGAGCATTTTTTACCTTCCTCATGACTTTGATTCTTGTCATAATGAATATTGTTAAATTTTTTGAGTTAATTGAGGAATGTTTGTAAGGACTTCAACTTTTTGTGCTTCTAGTGATCCATTAATCAATATCTTTTCTATAGAGCTATTTTCTGGAATTTGAACATTGATTATGTTTGTATTGATATTTTTTGACATCTGAATTTGTATTGATGATGTCACTAATTCAATGGTTTTGGTTATTATTTATTTTTCCATAGGTTGGACATGTTAGAAAACAAGACCGCGGAGCAATACAAATTATGCAGTTAAATCATTAAACAAGGTGCAAAACACATTAAACAAATTACAAAGAGACACATATATAATGTGTTTCACCCAAACAATGGGCTATGTCCACACAAAAATTTCCAATCCTCTTATTACCTTCCAAAAATATGAAGGGATACAATGTGCAGCAACACCGCTGCGCTTCCTCTTCATGCTCTCGCAGTGTCTGTCACACAATCACAAAGATTGTTTACAATGTTATGATACAATGCAATACCATACGTAGTCATATTACAATGCTTTTCTTTGATAGGGGAAATTCCATGGGAAAATACTACGGTTAACCCAATACCATGTGTCCGCAAAACTATTGGCCAACAAACATCCCAAAAAAATTTCTCAGGGGATTCTCCCCGGAACCCCCGTTCTCGAGGGCACTGCCCCTGAACCCTATTTTTTGGGGTGCTTTCCTGAACCCAAAACTTGGGGAATGACTGTACAGTAAACTTGGGGTACAAACACAGCTGAATAATATCTCTGCATGTGGAAGATCAAGATCCATAACCAACAATCTCCCACTTGGATACTAATCACATCAATTCCACCACTGCTGCACTTGTTGGACTATGATATGGACCTTGGACATGGAAAATTTCTTATTTCCATCTTCATTCTTGAAGGACAACATAAATCGACCAACAACTCAGTTTCTCTCTGGTTACTCCATCCGTCAACATGTCTCAAGATTCTGGCTAGTATGTATCTTTTCCAATTTTAATAGTTTTTCGTCTAGAATAGATCTTATGAAATTGTACTTGAGTTTTATATGTTTATTATTCAAATGAAAGGATGAGTTATTTTCAATATGAATGGAACTCTGGCGGTCAGTGTACAACATTCTATTCTCTTGCTTCTTACCCAATTCGTCCATGAACCTCTACAACCAAATCATCTCGTTACTAGCCTTTGTAGCAGCAACATACTCTGCTTCCGTTGTTGAAAGTGCAACAACCTGTTTCAATTTTGAAATCCAAATTACTTTTGTTTCACCCATAGTAAACACATACCCTGTGGTGCTCCTCTTGTTGTCTTTACCACCGACAATATCTACATCAACATATCCTTGTAGAACAGTGTTTGAACCTCCAAAACATAATGCATAAGAAGTGGCACCTCTCAAATACTTGAGAATCCACTATACTACTTTCCAATGCTCTTTACCTAGAATATTCATATACCTACTCACAACTCCCACTACATGTACAATATCTGGTCTTGTGCACACCATGGCATACATCAAGCTTCCAATGGATAATGAATAGGGAATCCTGGACGTGTAATCTATCTCTTCCTATGTCTTTGGACACATCTCCTTACTTAGTTTGAAGTGGTTGGCTAAAGGTGTACTAAGTGGTTTTTCATTTTTCATTCTAAACCTCTACAACACATTTTCTATATACTCACCTCGAGACAACATCAATTTGCAATTTTTCCTCTCTTGTTATTATCATACCAAGGATTTGCATTGCAGCACTGAAATCCTTCATTGCAAACAATTTAGCTAGTTTTATTTTAAGAACATTTATATCCTACATGTTAGACCCTGCAACAAGCATGTCATCCACATACAATAACAAGATAATATATCTTTCATTATCTAGCCTCTTTAAATAAACATAGTGGTCAAAATGGAATCTATCATAACATTGTTATGTCATAAACTTATCAAATTTTAAATACCACTACCTTGGAGCTTTCTTTAGGCCATACAAGATCTTTTTCAACCTGCAAACCAAACTCTCCTTCCCTTTGACCTCATACCCCTGTGGTTGCTGCATATAAATCTCTTCCTCCAAATCCCCATGGAGAAAGGTTGTTTTTACATCTAATTGTTCAAGATGAAAATCTTCTACTGCCACTAGACTTAAAATAGTTCTAATTTAAATCATTTTAACAATAGGAGAAAATATTTCATCAAAGTCTATACCTTTATTTTTTGCAATCCCCTTTACAACAAGTCTAGCCTTGTACCGCTTTTTTACTCCATCTTCTTCCTTCAACCTGTAAACCCATTTATTCTGCAATGCCCTTTTTTTTGCAGGCAACTGAACCAAATCCAAAGTGTGGTTTCTTACCAATGAGTCCATCTCCTCATTCATTCCTTGCTCCCACTTCTTTCTATCTTCTACCTAAATTGCCTTTTCATAACATTTTGGTTCACCAGAATCATTCATCAATAAATAATACAGTGAAGGAGAGAATCATTTAGGGGGTCTACTTAAGTTGGTATATTTTCTTGCACTTGCAGGAGTTTCAGGTACCTGTTGTTGTTCTTCATTTTCTGGTTCCTTTGGAACTTCATTTTCTTTGATTTCATCAAGAACTGTGTACTATGTTTTTTCCTTTTCCACTTTATTTCCCTGCAACTAATCTTTGTACATAACCTTTTCATTGAATACTACATCTCTACTCCTAATGATTTTGCGATTTTCAAAATCGCATAAGCGATAACCAAAATCATCAACCCCATAACCAATAAAGGTACATTTCTTGGATTTAGCTTCAAGATTTTTTCTATCATATTTATCAATATGGACAAATGCTTCACAACCAAAAGTACTCATAAATGATTATTTTACCTATTTACATGACCATTCCTCCTCTGGAATCCCACCATCCAAATATCTTGAAGGCCCTCTATTTATTAAATAAACAACAGTGTTTACAGCATCAAACCAAAACTGTAAGGGAAACCATGCATGTAATCTCATACACCTTGCATGCTCCATGATCATTCTATTCATCCTTTCTGACACAACATTTTCTTTTGGTTTTCCAGGGACTATCTTCTCTCTATGAATCCCATTGTGTGAACAGTAACTATCAAACTCCTTGCTGCAATATTCACCTCCATTATCAAATCTGAGACATTTCAACCTTTTTCCTGTCTCATTCTCAGCCAAATATTTCCACTTCTTAAAAGTATCAAACACATTAGATTTCTGTATAATACAATAAACCCAAGTTTTTCTAGTAGCAGCATCAATAAAAGTAACATAATAATGAGAGCCACCAAGAGATTGTACTTGAGCTGGTCCCCATACATCTATATGGACAAGCTCTAACTTTTCAATCTTCTTTTGTTTCCCGACCCTGAGAAATCTAACTCTCTTCTGTTTTCCATAAACACAGTTCTCATAGAATTCTAAACTTACTTGCTTCATATCTGGAAGCAATTTCCTTGAGTGGAGAATCTACATCCCCTTCTCACTCATGTGTCCAAGCCTATGATGCCACAACACCGCACTTGTTTCTATGGAAGCTACATAGATATAATAACCAATATTATTAGGACATAAATATAACATACCTACACTATCTCCTTTTGCTATTACCAGTGATCCTTTAGTGATCTTCCACCACGTTTCTCCAAACGTAGACAAATAAACTCTATCTCCCAACTGCCCTATTGAGATTAGATTTATTTTCATAGCAAGAATGTTCCTTACATCTTTTAGTAGCTATTCAATTCCATTATTTAACTTAATCCATACCTTAGGCTTTCCAAAAAGTTTACATGATTCATCATCCCCCAATAAAACATGTCCAAAATCACCTTGAACATAATCATGAAATAATTTCCTATGGGGTGTAGCATGACATGAATCCCCTGAATCTACTACCCATTAATCGCTAGTATTATCTAATGCAATAAACAAATCATCTTGTAACACATCATGTTCTACATTCGCTTCCTAAGTAGTCGCTCGCTGCCTCTAACCTTTCTTCTTTGATGCTCTGTGATCTTTCTTTGGATGTCCTTTCTTACCATAGTTCCAGGACTCTATATTTTTGGATCTAGACTGGGATCTTCCCTTTTTAGACTTGCTTTGATTTCCTGGGATCCTTCCTCTCTCATATTGTCTCCCTCTTCTCTCCATGGTCAATGCATTACTTGATGTATCACATGTGCTTTTTCTTCGCATTTCCTCTCTAAGAATAAAACCAAAAACATCATCAAACATAAGAGTGTTTGAACTAGGGACAAAGTTACTTACAACCATGAAAAATCTATTCCAACTTTCTAGAAATGAGCACAATATTAGAAGATCCCTAACCTCATCATTAAAGTTCACTTTTACAGAACTTAACTGACTGGTAAGTGTATTAAACTCATTTAAATGGTCAGCAATATATCCACCTTCCAACGTCTTCATATTAAATAAACTCTTAATTTAAAACACCTTGCTGGAAGCTGAGGGTTTTTTGTAGAGCTTACCCGATGTGCTCATCAAACCCTCTGTTTTTTTTTCTTTCGAAATATTGAAAGAAAATGATGAAGCCAGGAACAATTGTATTGTTCCTAGTGCCTTTCTGTCAGGAACCTCCCATTCTTCATCCTTCATAGCCATCGGTTTTTTTTATTTTCCACCCAATGATAGGTACAGTTAGTTATCCATTTGCATCTTCCATAACTGATAGTTTTGGCCATTCAATTTCTTGACCCTAAACTTTCCCTCTTCCGCTATTACTCCCACTCGGACTAGGAACCCTTCTTTCCTCTGAGTTTACCAGCCAAATAGACCTTTTCACTCTGTTACCAATTGTTAGAAAACAAGACCATAGAGAAATAACAATTATACAGTTAAATCATTAAACAAGATGAAAAACACATTAAACACATTATAAAGAGACATAGATATAACGTGGTTCACCCAAACGATGGACTATGTCCACACAGAAGTTTCCATCCCTTTTATTATCATCCAGAAAGATGAAGGGATAAAACCTGCAACAATACTATTGCACTTCCTCTTCACACCCTCACAGTCTCTCTCACACAATCACAAAGATTGTTTACAATGCTACAATACAATACAATACAATACCATACGCAGCCATATTACAATGTTTTTCTTTTATAGGGGAAATACCATGGGAAAATACTATGGTTAACCCAATACCATGGGTCCGCAAAATTGTTTTCCAACAAACATCCCAAAAATAATTTTTGGGGGCTTCACCCTCGAACCCTTGTTCTCGGTGAACCCGCTTTTTTGGGGTGCAACCTTGAACCCCAAAGTTGGGGAACAAGTGTACAGTAAACCTAGGGTACAAACATAGTTGAATAATATCTCTGGATCTGGAAGATCAGGCTCCACAACCAACATGGACATCCCTCGCTGAGTTTTTTTCTTGTTTTTCAACTTCTAAATACTTGCTTGATTCTATTTCATCCATGGATGTCTCTTTGTATAGTTTTAGAACTGATTTTACCTTACGTTTTAGTTTTTATACTTCTTTCAGTAACATTTGATTGTGATTCTTCAAACGATTAATTTCATTTTCTTTATCTGAAAAGAGCTTGCCAATTTCTTCCTTCGTCTCCTTATTTTCTTGAGATTCTTGATCACATTGATTTGACACGTTTGACTTGTCATCTTTGTTTTCAAGTTGTATGTTCTCTGGCTTCACATCTCTTAACATTTTTATCTGTTCAAGTAAATTCTTATTAATATTCCTTAGGAGGGAACTTTATTCATATTTCTCTAATAATTTCTTGTTGAATTTTCTTTTGAAATCTTAAATTATTTGTTGATTATATTGTTTCTCTTTTTTTAATTCATTGATTTGTGTAGTTAAGTTTTGAATATGATTTTTAAGGAAATAATTTTCTTCCTTAATTAAACCATTACAACATTTCTCGAAGTCAATCCTAGCTTGTAATTTTTTATTTCTTTCTTGATATTGTATTACTTCATCTACTAATTTATTAATCTCACACATTATGAATGGATATTTATTCTTCAGTTACTTTTTCAATATTGAGATGTGGAAACCGAATAAGTTTGAATATTCATTACACTTCTCCAATTACTCATGAATAAGGATGTATATGTATCTTTTTCTTTTTTCTTTTTTTATTATTTTCTTCTTTAAATTTATTTTCCTTTTTAACTGTATTTATTTATTTATTTTTACTTTTTACTTTTCACTTTTCTAAACCACATATGGTTTTCTTTAAAACCATGTGTTGTTTTACACATTTTTTTGTTCCTTTTTTCTTCTTTCCCTCTTCTCTCCCACCAAGATTTTTTTTTAATTCTTCAAATAGATAGTAATTGGATGAAACACCTAGCCTATAGATTATTTTTTCTTTATTCCACTAGAAAAAAATATTTGACCATAATTCAACGGCAAAACTGCTTTGATACGACTTGAAGTGAACCCTTCCCACCATTAGAGTAAGAATAAATCCATATGGAGGAATACATATTTAATGCTATTGTAATTGATAATTGATGATACAATGGATGTGTATATAAATACATGTAAAATATGATGAGTCATGAACTTTGGGAAAAGGTATAACCATCATTAATAACAACAATATATATGAATATTCTCCTAAATTACTATTTTTATTATTTATATATTTATATATTATAAAATAGATGTATATACTTCAGGTATATTATAATCAACATTTAAAATGGTCCTTCCTTTCATAATTATAGGATCAAATCTAATGATGATAAATCCCAACATCAACATCTTTGGCCATAATTCCTTTTGGAATTACGAGATCAAGTCCAAAAAGATCAACATTTAAGATGATCCTTCCTTTCAGAATTATGGGATCAAGTCTAAGGATGATCAATCCCAGCTTCAACATATTGAACGATCCTTTCATAATTACGGGATCAAATCCAACAAGATCAACATTTAAGATGATCATTCCTTTCGGAATTACGGGATCAATTCCAACAAGATCAACATTTAAGACGATCCTTCCTTGGGGAATTACTATATTAAGTCTAAGGATGATCAATCCGAACTGAGATACATGTTGTGATCAGGATTTCATAGTATCAATACTACTCCCCCTTTTGAGGGAATTCCTTATGGACAACACCAAGCTTGTCTTGGAAGTTTTCAAACTTCACACAAGACACAAGCTTAGTCAACACATCTGCAACTTTCTCATCTGTGCTCATATATTGGATATTTATAGCTCCCTTATGTACCATGTCATGAATGTAGAAGTATTGGATTTCTATGTGCTTTGTATTGTCATGGAACACAAAGTTCTCTGTCATCTTCATGCATCTTTTGTTATCACATAGAATCATGGTAGAATTCATCTCTAGATCAAATAGATATGATAAAAACTTCCAAATCCTTATGGATTCACAACTAGTGGAATAAGATGCAATACATTTCGCTTCTACAGTGCTGAGATAAACATCGAAATACTCCAAGATTTGTCATGGGATCATGGTTAACCCCATACTAAAACATCATCTGGTAGTGCTCTTTATATCTGAGACACTTCCTGCTCAAATTGTATCGGTGTAACGATATAGTATAAAGTCATGATATCTAGTATAACTGAGATAATAGTCTATCATACCTTTTAGGCACATCATCACATGCTTTGCAGCTACCAAGTGAACATGTCTCGGTTCAACCATATACTAACTCAAAGTGTTCACAACAAATAATATATTTGGTCGGGTATTTGTTAGATACATCAATGAATCAATGATCTGTCTGTATATTGTCACATCCACTAATTTTTTAATGAAGCATTATCCAACAAATTCAGGGTGTATCCATGAGTTTTCCCATGGATTTACATTCCAACATTTCAAAAAAATTTAGGATTTCCACTGCATACTTCCCTTGGTTAAGGAATATTTCTTCTCATCTCTGCCATAATTCAAGACCTAGAAAATAATGCATCAAGCCAAGGCCTTTCATTTCAAATTCTGTAGCGGAATTCTTCTTACACTTTGACTATTATCTAGTATAACTAAGATAATAGTCTATCATACCTTTTAGGCACATCATCACATGCTTTGCAGCTACCAAGTGAACATGTCTCGGTTCAACCATATACTAACTCAAAGTGTTCACAACAAATAATATATTTGGTCGGGTATTTGTTAGATACATCAATGAACCAATGATATGTCTGTATATTGTCACATCCACTAATTTTTTAATGAAGCATTATCCAGCAAATTCAGGGTGTATCCATGAGTTTTCCCATGGATTTACATTCCAACATTTCAAAAAATTTCAGGATTTCCACTGCATACTTCCCTTGGTTAAGGAATATTTCTTCTCATCTCTGCCATACTTCAAGACCTAGAAAATAATGCATCAAGCCAAGGCCTTTCATTTCAAATTCTGTAGCGGAATTCTTCTTACACTTTGATATTTGTTTCTCATTTCCTATCAGGAATAAGTCATCCACATTAAATAATAATATGACGGGTTCACCATCCATAACCTTGAAGTAAAGGTTAGGATCAACCTTACTTTTGGTAAAGGACGGGCTCATAAAAAAATATCAATTCTTCCATACCAAGTTCTTGGATCTTGCTCCAGTCCGTACAGAGCCTTGTTCAATTTACAGACAAGTGTTCTTCTGTATTTGATTCCAAAACCATGTCAATGTTATATGTGCACTTGTTCTATAATAACACCATTTAGGGAGGTTGTTTTCGCATTCATCTGGTGTAACATCCATTCTGTCTTGGATGCTAGTGCCATGATGGTTTTGATAGAAGTGTACCTTACTACAGTAGAAAATGTCTCTTCATAATCAATTCCATCCTTTTGAGAGAATCCATGGGCCACAAATATAGCTTTGTACTTATAAATACTCCCATTAGATGTGTGTTTTATCTTGTAGATCCATTTGGAAGATACTACACTTTTAGTTTTTGGTTTGGGAACTATTTCCCATGCATCATGATTCATTATGGATTGGTATTCTTTCGTCATATATTCTACCCATTGTTTATTTTGGATAGTTGCTTCAAAACAAGTAGGTTCTTTGTCTACAAGATTACACATCAAAGCCACATAACTAGGAAATGGCTTTGGCTTCTTGCTCTACATTGTGGATTCTTCAGGAGCACCATACCTTTCTACTTCTTGAATAATATCATGGGCCCAAGTTGGATTTGTACTTCTGGGAGATATTCATGTGGGGAGGTTCTTGGGGTTCCAACATTTCAGGTTCTTTCATAATCTCATCATCATGAGAAGGTGAAAGTTCCTTCATCAGTTCAATAGCTCTGGGAGCTACAACTTTCTCGACTTGTATCTTCATCAAAGGTTGCATCCTTCATGATCAATATTTAGGTCTGGTAGACCTGTGACTACCTTACTCACATGTGGTAGATATTTTTAGTTTATGTGAGGAAGCCTTATACGCCATAGTTCACATGGACTTGTAGTATCATGAATCAAGGCTGCTTTAGAGTGACCTTTCAGTTTATACAGACCACTTTCTTTTTTCCCAATGACATATTCATATTATATATATTTACCTCTAGGAAACATAAGAGATTTACCATCTATAAAGGAAACCCAGAATCCTTTCTTATCTAGGGATGAAATAGAAAGTAAATTCTTCTTCAATATAGGCATGTATAATACATCCTTCATCTTCATTGGGGTTCCTGAATCAAGCTTGTATGTTGCTTCTGCTATTACCTTGATGGGATATTGATAGTCATCTCCTACTAAGAAATTTCGAGGAGAGTCCTTTTCTTCAAAACTAGAGAGAGTCTTATTTTGACTTTCCATGTACTTTTAAGCACCACTATTAGTCAACTATGTGTCACTCCCAAGTATCACAGACCCGTAGAGAGAGGAGAATATAATATATTTTTCAAATTATTCCTTTGATGACTTCTTATGAGGTTATTCTTGATACATTCTTGATAGGGCATCAAAAATTTCCTTAGGTGTATCCTTAGAGGATACTCAAGGAATCAAGTGATCCTTGATTGAACTAGCTATGATCATCTTGGCTCTAATCATGTATTTCTTGTAATTTTATTTTTATTCATCTTCTTTGGGATCTAACACAACTCCCTTTATAAATTTTTCAAAATCATTCTCTTATAAGATGATTCCTATTCTATACTTCGAAGCATGAAAGTTTTCTATACCTTCCAACTTGTCATTAAGCTCAGTGCTTGGAGACATCTTGTCTCAGAGATAAAAAAATGACAAAAATTAAAAATTTCTCAAAAATGAAAAGTGTACTCACCAAAAGATGTGGTTGAATGAGGAAAGTATAATGGTACAGTTAGTCTCTATAGAATCCAAATTTTAACCCTTGAAACTATACTTGCAAGATCCTGGACTGTAGTTTCTAGTTTTGTTTCTCATTTTCTTATTTTCTGGTTTTCTGGTTTCAGGACAAACTAGGGATTAAATTTATGGAGAATATTCCCACTAAACATTTTCTATCTTGGTTCCAAAATATATGCCTAGGATGGGTGCACTTACATATGTCACTTACACTCAAAAAATCTACTTTATCAGAAAACCCTAATTTCCTTGTCCAGAGAAGGAGGGAGAGATTTACCTCATGAAAAATGATCTTTTCAGGATAGATTTGATACCATGATAAGTTTTCTGTGTTGTCATATATTAAGTCCTAACTTGATTAACATTTAATATATTTTCATAATAACAACATAAATCAATCACTAAAAGAAACACAATCACAAGGTACACACTAGTTTACCCTCAAAAACCCTAAAGGAAAAAACCCAAAAAAACTTCCTCAATATAAATTACCAATATGCAATGACCAAAGAACAAGTACCCATATATAGAGTGACCAAACCCCAACAATAAGAGCCAAAACACCAAAGATATTGGTTCTCCTCCTCCTTTGTTTATCCTTGTTTCTCTCTCTTGCGCAATACAAGTGTGAGTGAGTGTGTATAAATGAGGAAGGGTGCCTCCCTATTGAGACTAAAATTCCCAAATGAATTTTACCCTAACTGGGCCGACCTACCTAGGAAAAATTCACAATAATAATTATATTCATAGTTTTTGGTTGCTATTGACCTGACTTTCAAATTAGGGCTTACCTCATGACATTTACATGACCTTTTACATAATTAACGTATTCCAAAGTAGGAATGATAATAATGTGAGGTACAAGTAGAATATTCTTCGAAGTTACATTATTTCAACAAAAGACTCTTCAAAAAGGAACAACCAACAACAACCCTTTACATTATATAGGCTCTATTGTCTACATTTACATTCGCTGTGCCCACTACCCATAAGTGGAACACCCTCTAACTAAATCATAGTATATATTATTATTCCCCCAAAAACTTCCACAGTTGTCTGAGTTGACCATTTCCACCCCCACCCTGTCATAGCCCCATTCACACTATGACCGTTTTTTCCACTTAGAACCAAAACTTAGTCAACTTACCTAGGGCCAAAATGTATATATATAGTTTTGGGGTAACTTCTTGATAAATTCTTGGTAAATATTTCATTGAATTATAAAATATTGTAAACTATTCATGAAACTTTCACTTAGTTTCACTTTCACAATATCATAAGTTTCCATATTAATAAAGGTTTGAAAGTCATTGCATTAATATCATTGGTGGAAACTTAACAAAATATGTAAAATTGAAAATTAGTGTTATACTGAAATGGATTCAAACTATAGATATTACAACATATAATTAATGGACATATAAATGTATAATATATCATGAAATTATGGAGAAGGTGACATCAATACAATGTCTCTGCATGTGTTTATCTTATGCATGTATACTTTTAATGATTCATTTTCCTGGGAAAAAAGGTCACAACCTGAATTTGTATTAAATACATAACCATATTATTCATTAGCTAAGTAATCCTTCCAGATATATCTACCCCAAACATTTCCTACATATTTCTTAATCTTTATATATATTTTTCTATGCATATCAAAATTTTAATTTGAAAACGATTTCTATCTATTATTCATTTCCTATACTTTGATTATCATACTAAAATATCTCACATTGATGTTTAGTTCCATTATGGTTGACAAGAAACACTATCAACATCTAGGAATTCCCATGTGGGATGACATGATGCTAAAAAGGTGGCGGTAATGGATTTATCTCTCTGATGTTGTCTTTTTTTATCTCCCAAACATTCAAAGATACTTAAACTAGTTGTAGCACATGTTTATAAATTTGATCAACATGTTCGTTCCCGTCCCAGTATATATGGCTGAATGTGACCTCCTGGAAAAGATATAAGATCCTACATATATCATCAAAAATGGTCCTAAGAAAAATATTCTTTGGAGGAATTTTGTTTGATAATCAGTAAATCAATAGTAATGAGTCACCAAAGGTTTTTAATTTGTTGATGTCTAGGAAAGTTGCAAGTCTTATCATCATCATCAAAACTAAGAGATCAACCTTATTGTTTGTGAAAATTCATATTCCTGTAGGAAATTTATAATAATGATTATATGAGATGAATAGAATACCACCAGTGGCACCACATCTCGGCATGCATTGAGTTGCACCATCAAAATAATGCCATGGTCTCGAAATATCAATATGCTATGTTGTATGATTTCCTCTGTGACTAGTATTTTGAGTATGTGAAAAGTATTGCAAGATAGTGAAGTGCTTTGCATCATATATGTGAGGTGGAATTATTTTTTCCTAAAAGATCATCTTGTTACGGGCTAGCCATGCCCCCCATATCATAAGAAATGGTAAAGATTTATAATCCTGTAGAGTTAAATTGTTAATCCATATGTTTAAGACTTCTTTAATCTCCATCCCCCATAGGTGAAGGTATTTTCTGTGAAAGTTGAGTCATATTTCCACATATTGACCATATATGAAAATCTAATGAAAATAAGATTAATAGTATCACTTTTAGAGAGACAGAGTGAGAATATACTAGGTCCTATGCCTAGAAAACTAAATAGATGATCCTAGAAAGGAATTTTACCTGCAATAGTTAGCCACATGAAAAGGATGGTATTTAGTGGATATTTTATTTTACATATGTCTAGTTTCCTCTAGTATGGATCAATATGATTTTCTTATTCTCACATGACTCGATATCCAATTTTTGGCATCTATTGTCCACGTGTACTCTTATTTTTCCATATAATTGTTTCCTCTTGATCCACTAATATGATCTTTCAAACTACCAAAGACTTTATATATCTATTTCAAATAACTTTCACTTCTCTAGTAAATCATATATGTGCAGAGGATAACCGTTCTTGTTGGATATGAGTAGATGTAATAGGGTCATGTATCCTATATATAAATATGTGACCACTTTCAGTAACTATAACAATCATATTTTCAAGTAACCTATATACTTCTGTAATTCCTAACCAAGAATCAAATCCAATTCTAAAAATATTTACATTCCCTATATTCCATGAAATCCAATCACAAATAATGTCATATGCAAATAATATTTCATTCCACATTATTGATGCATTATTTACCACTTTGGGGATAGTCCTAATCCAATCTAGTATGATTAGAGGATACATATATTTATGGTGAATAAATTTAACACAAATCCCATTTTCAGTCATCAATGTCCAAATTCTTGTTGTGGCAAGTGATTTTGAGAAGCAATGGTGATGTTTAAGGCCCCATCCACCTAACTATCTAGGTAAAGTTAATTTATCCTAGGATACCTAGTGAAAGTGTTTCTCATCTTTCTTCCTTGTCCATAAAAAAATAAATCACAACTTTCTAATACAGTCAAGTACTCCTCTAGGAACATCTACTATAGTTACCCAATACATTGGATTCCGTCTAATATATATTTTAGAAGAACTAATATGTTAGGAGCCTCTGAGGAGCCATTTTATTCATCAATGATTCAATTTATTCTCAACTTTGTAGATCATCCAACCTCAATATTTTTTGATATAGCCATTGGGTTTGATCAAGAATCATAAATAATTAAGCCCCAAAGATAAGTCACAGATATCAAAATCAAATTGACTAGTGATCCAATCAGTATTCACTGAGTCTGGATTCATGAAATCTATAGCATATTTTCTGGCATTACAAATCATGCATGTGCATTTTGAAAATAGTGCAACAAGTTCTTTCAACTTGATTATCTCCCTTATAGACCCATCAATAAATAGTAAAATGTCTACAACAAATAATAAATGTGTGATATACACAATGCCTCCAAAATGAAAACCTTTGAGTGTACAATTGACTCTGGATTTAGTAATATTTTTTCTAAGTTGTTCCCTAATAAGGAGGAAAACAAGGGGTGCAAGTGGAAAACCTTTCTAGATCCCTCTTCCAGTTGTAAATAAACTAGAAGATGAACCATTAATTAATACTACAAAACTAGTTAATTGTACACAAGATAGTAGCTAGTTCACCATTTAGAGATAAAATCCAATATGCTTTAGGGCCAATTTGAAGAATGTCTAGTTAACTCCATCATATTTTTTATAGATATTCTCTTTTATAACTACATAAGGGACATGCTTAGTCTTTTCCAAGTGTAAAACTTCCTCAGAAATTCCAATTGCATTATGTATTTGCCTACCCTATAGAAAGGAAAATTGTTCTAGAGTGATGGATTTTGACAGAATACTCCTGATTCTTCTTGACAATATATTTTTAATCATCTTGTAAACATAGTTTCATAAATATATGGGCCTGAGATCATCCATGATCTTCACATGATTTACTTTAGGAATCATAGTTAATAAGGGTGATTTAAAATCCTCCAATACTCTTTCCTTTACCTTGGATTATTTAGCCATGGAAAGAAATTCTTCTCCAATAACTTAAAACATACTTGACTAGAATTATGTTGTCCATCCATCTAATCGAGGGCTCTTCTCATGATGCATGGACATGATAGCCATAATAAGTTCATCTTTGGAAAATTGTTATTTAAGAGAATTATTCTGTTCATCTTAAACAAAGCAAGAAAGTTGCGTAATGACCTTTAGCATGGATCCGATGGATATTTGTGATCCTCTTTATACAAATCAGATAAGTGATGGATCCAATTCCTACTATTTCATGAAATCTCGATACCATATCCTTATCTACATTTACTATTTCTTAAATGGAATTGAAATGGATTATGTGCTTGATTTAGTCAAATTATGAATATATTTATTCCATGGATTTTATGTAAGTAACATAGTAATTTTTTGTTGTAATAGATTTATAGACCATTTCACTTTGTGTGGAGATTCCCATTACACTGGGCATAGGAAAAGATAATAACATGAGACAATAAAAAGTAAAAAATGCAACAAGTGAAAGCAATGGTAGGAATAAGATCCCAATGAGTTTTACTTACATGATTTATGATTGTTATATAATGTTGAAAATTGTGTTTTTCTTTCACAAATATTTGCATTTATAACTATAATAATTGATTGTTGCATAAAATCTTGATAAAAACATTTTTAAGATTTCTAAAGAGTATAACAAAAATTTAAGAGGGACAACACCTAGATATGGATTACTTGCATTGGATGTAGCATAGAGAAATTTTTATGGGTCTTAGTCATAATATATCTAAGCATGCTAGTTGTGATATGATTTACCCTACATTTTTAAGGGAAAATAAGAGTGTAATTTAATCAAATATACTACAGTTTCATCTTATTTACTTATGCTATAATGTACATATTAATGTATGAGCATAGAGCATAGAGATGATGATGAACATAGATGAAGATTTATCTCATTTAAGAAGAATATAGAGAAGGTACATTCAATTATGATAATATACAAGTTTTTTTTTTTGTAAATAAAACATTATATTAATGTATAGAGTCCATATTACAAAGCAGAGAGACGACTATGGCCGGTCCAAAAACGGGGGGACCTTAGTCCTGGCTAGAGACATCCTGACCTGGAATTGAACAAAACTTATTGATCAAAAAATTACAGTGTGTTCCCATATCTTATTGCTCCCCCTATTCTTTCCATTTCTATGATAGATCCTGAACCTATTACAAGGAATCCCCGCCCACAAAAAAGGCGTTTTGAGAGTTTCATTGCCATCTATTCCGCAGAGAGAAATATAATGCTCGGAACTAACCCGACTATGGATATAAAGACTAGGACACATCATCAAAAGAGAAACATACAGAGAGACTAAGATTGAAATGAAAATCAAAACCATCATTAATAGAGGGGTCGAAATTGAGAAGAACCTCACAGACCACCAGAGGGGCTGGCAAACCATCGAGGAACAACAGCAGGGGGACTTCCAGCCACCAGGGGCTGCAAACCTGAAACCAACGATGACGATGGCATCATGGGACCAGTAGGTCTTCATGCCTCCTCGCTAACTCCAGGGTTTTCCTGAACGTAGAGACCAATCTTCTCCCGAGACCTGGCTGTCTCCATCGTGCGACGGTCAGCTGGATGAAAAGAAAATCCTAGACGGGCTGCAAGAACATCCAGCTTGTGGTGCATGGTGTGGAATTCCACATTATGTTCCTTCCAGAAAGGGATTAGTTCCCCATCCCTCTCCTGTTTAGCTTCCTGCAGCGAAGCAGAGTGCCCGACTAGGCGAACAGTAACCCAATAGGTCAGGAGCATTCGATCATACGCAGAGGCTCAACCCGCTGTGGAACCTGGGTCTAAGACCCATTCAGTAACCTCTTCGTGCAAGGTCTCCCTAGGTAGAGCTTTCACTTCTGCCCAGAGCCCGTCCACCACCCTTTTAACCTCCAAGCGAATGCTTAGTGGGACATGCTCCTTGTAGCGCTCCGCCTCTTCTTGGGAAAGAATCTGCGTGCGCGTTGCCTGATGAGTCTGTCCTTTGGATGAATTCCCAGTGACCCGCTTAAGACCAGGAGCAACAGCCTTCTCTTCGTCCTTCCTAGTTTTCTGCTTGGGGGCCATTGTGAGAAACTCCAAGGGCAAGAACAACCACGCAGAGCAACAAAGGGACCTTTTTGCAGAGCCAAACTCAAATGCTCTGAACCTGACAGTAGGCAGAGACACAAACCGGCTAATTTTGGCAAAAGCCTCGACGAGAACGAGCATCTGAGTGCCTGGCTTTAACAGTTGGCCGTCCATGAGACCGTACTCTTCCCTACTGTGAGACTACATCATGTCCATCATGTTACCATGAGTGTCCATCCTGTATTGATTATCCTTGCCTGAACAAATATCCCTGCTAACAGAGTCGAGCATGAGAAGGCTCCTACCGGTGTACAAAATAATGAGAGGGGACCTGTCCCGGCGCCGACAGACCCTTTCGCCACCCGTTCTCATATGCATTAGGGTTGAAGCATGTGGACGTGCTCGCGCCTCCTTGTGCCACCTGATCTTTTGTCCGGACGATCCTCCACCTTGATGGTCTCATTTAAATCCATGATGGCCATGTGACGACATTGCTGAACCCATCCTTCCTTGGCGAAAATATCAAGATGGTCACATCGAAGGCCAACTCCGCATTCCACCTCGACATTTTCCAGGCAGTCGGCCACCTTGTTCGCTTCACGCCTGACGTGGTGAAAGGATGTGGCGAGATGTGCCCAGAGGAGGCCACGTAAGCACTCCAATCTATGGGAAAGTCGCCAGCTCGGGGATATTTTTTCGGTCCTTTGGCCGCTCAGGAGTCGATTGGCCACAGTAATTAGGATATTAGAATCGCCTTCGACTATCGCAGGTAGAAGACCCCCCCTGATCAGAATTTCCACTCCTCGAAGGAGGCCTTCCAATTCAGCGGAGTTGTTGTTATCCTCCCCAATAGTGCCCATGAACACTATCCTGATAAGACCTTCATGGTCATGAACCAGACCTCCAATCCCAGCCTGGCCCAGGTTTCCGTGAGAAGCGCCATCAAATTTAAGTATGAAAACGCCTGGAGGGGGAGTCGTCCAAGTGGATGGGTTGGTTGGGGAGCATCGTTTGTCGCAGACACTCAGAGAGTCGATTATAGGTTTGTGTCGGCCCCAATTCTCTGCAACGTGGATTTCCGCTCTCGGGATAAACTTGTCATGTTTGGTCCACTACATGCACTTGATGGAGGAAATCACATTGTCTTGCACTACACTCCAGATTTCCTTTGGGATTTTACGTTGTCCATGAAAGATCCCCACGTTTCTCTCTTTCCATATGCACCACATGGCCATGCCCGAGTAGGCATTCCATATGGACCTGAGGATGGGATTAATGAAAGCACGCTGGTTCCAGTCTCTGATAGTTTGGGATGGAAGCCCTTAGATCCAGTCGCTTCTTCTAAACATCATCGGCCCCCTATCCCAAATAGTTGCCGCTAAGGGGCAGCTATCCAGAATATGTCCCATCGTGTCCTCCGCGTGGAGGCACAAGCAGAACTGGGATGGGCCAACTACTCCCCATTTTCTCAGGTTTTCACTGGTGAGGATCCTTTTCCTGACTACCAGCCAAACAAATAGGGCCACCTTGGGCCATAGGTTGACTTCCCAGATTTTCCTCCAAATGTCATCCTTCTCTTCATTCCTTGTCATCCTGATGCTATAGGCCTCCTTGACATTGAAGGATCCTTTTGGAGAGTAACCCCACCGTAATATATCAGGTCCCTCCTGAGATCTGAGACATCGTTTATGGATTTCTTCCAGGAAGGCTGTCCAGTCTTCTTCGCTCATAAGGTCAGGTTTTATGGAGAAGTCCCACCTTTGGAAACCGTCTTGAGGGTCCAGGAGCCAAGACTGGTTCACCAGAATTCGGCCCCTCTCCTGCTCTTGTTGATTGATATGGATCCATCTTGGGTTTCTTCCAAGGATGGGGAATTGATTCCATGCATCATCCCAGAACTTCGCTCGATTGCCATTCCTGATTTCCCAAAAACTGTGCTCTTGGACTATAGATCTTCTAGCTAAAGCCTTTAACCATATGGGGGAACCACTGGGATTTTCGTTGAAGCAAATAAGGGTATGGTTAGGCCTTCCCCTTGCATATTTCACATTCCATAATCTAGCCCAAGGTTTCGATGAGTGAGAGACCTATAGCCACCAAATATTGGCCCCTAATATCTCCGACATTATTTCCGAATCCCTTAAACCGAGACCACCATGGTTCTTGGGTTTACACACATCCTCCCAGCTTACCAGGAAATTTTTTTCCTTCTCCCCACTCGATCCCCAAAGAAAATTGCGTTGGATGCTTCGGATTTGCTTGAGGATGGCTTTTGGGGCAGCTAAAACCGAAAATAGGTAAGTCAGCATAGCCTGAAGAATAGACTTGATCAGGATCACTCTACTGGGAAAATTAAGGGTGCGAAGGACCCAACTGGACAGTTTCTACTTTAATTTGTCCAGAAATTCCTGCCATTCTGCTATTTTTTGTCCTTTCGAGCCTCATAGGAATGCCCAAGTACTTGGTAGGGAAGGTTCCTCTAGAAAAGCCTAGGATTCTCAAAATATTCCTCTGGGAGGCCGGAGGGGTATTAACAAAGAAAACCTGAGATTTATTGGGGTTAACTGCCAGGCCCGAGGCCTGCTCAAATAGATCCAGGCATTTTTTGAATCTTCTGGCTTTTTAGACTAAAGGGCGCCCCATGAGCATGGTATCATCCACGAATTTTTGGTGGGTCTGAGGGGGAGTCCCCTCCTGAACCTTCACTCCCCGGATCGCTCCGTGGATGGTCATCAATGAGGCGGCTTAGAACCTCCGCCATGAGAATGAATAGGAAAGGGGATAGAGGGTCCCCTTGGCGAATACCCCTGGAGGGCTGAAAGGACGAATTCGGGGATCCATTGAGGAGGATATTAAAGAATGGGGATGAGACCAGCGACATGACCCATTCCACCCATCCTGGAGAGAATCCATAATCCCCCAACATTTTCTCCATGAATTCCTAGTTAAGTTTGTCATAGGCTTTAGTAATGTCAAGTTTGATCATCATCCTAGGGATTCTGGAACTCTTAAGCGAGTGAAGCACTTCGTGAACCAGAACAACTCCATCCAAAATTTGTCTTCATTCCACAAAACCCGATTTCTTCGGGCTTATGAGCACCGGGAGGAGGGGCTTGAGTCTGTCAGCAATGACTTTGGAGATGATCTTGTATATGACATTGCATAAGGCTATGGGTCAAAATTTATCAGTGGACGACGGCCCTGCTTCTTTCGGGATGAGGGTGAGAAACGTAGCATTAAAGGATTTTAGAACTCCTTTATTTAGTCTGGATTCTTCCACAATATCCAGAACCTCCTCCTTGATCAGATCCTAGAAGAGATGAAAGAAATTAGAGGTGAATCCATCCGGTCCAGGAGATTTTCCGGGGGCCATTTGGTTAACTGCTTCCTCTACTTCTTGCATCTCAATAGGCTTGATCAACATTTCATTTTTTTCTACAGTGACCAACCTAGGAATTAAGCTGGTGATTTGTTCAATCTCTTTGCTTCTATCACCCACCTCTTCCCTGAGGATCTTCACGAAGTACTGAGTGAGTTTAGATTCTATCTCCCTCCTGGTATCCACTCCATTCCCATTTCTGGTTTTAAGCTTATGAATTCTAGAGCTATTCCTGTTCTGGATTACTGAGTTGTGAAAGAATTTTGTATTTCTCTCACCTTCCTTTAGCCATTTCACTCTAGCCTTCTACTGCCAGTAAAGGCATTCTTGTCTCTCTTGGGATCCTAGCTGCTCCATGAGATCCCTTTCTATTCTCTTCATTTCCTCACTCCAACCAGTTTCCATGCCTTGTCTATTGATGAGGTCCAGCTCCACCAGCAGGTGTTTCTTGTCCTCAAAGATGTTTCCGAATTCTTCTCGGTTCCATTTGCGAATTTTTGACTTCAGATATTTTAGTTTCTATTGGAAATGATACATTATGGTTCCTGGGGGGGGGAACAAAATCCTGCCACCACTGACCTACCAAGTCCTTGAAGTCCTTGTGTTCCATCCAGAAGCTTTCAAATCTGAAGGGTTTCCCTCTCGGAGACCCAGTCCCATCCCAATGGAGACTGATGGGCCAGTGATCTGAGCCATTTTCCAGAAGGACAGCGGCCATGAAGTCTCCCGTACTGTGCATGACATTTTCTGCTACCAAGAAACGATCCAGCTGAGAAGCCACCAGGTGCTCACCTCCTCTCTTGTTGTTCCACGTGAACCGCCCATTTCCCGTTTCCACGTCAACCAGCGGACCTCGAGCCACACACTCCCTGAATGCCTCTTGGAAGTTATCCAAAGCACATTGTCCCCCCTTCTTCTCTTCTAGGTTGGCGATGAGGTTGAAATATCCTCCAAGAACCCAAGGATCCTGTCTCGCAAGACCCTGGATCCATTGGAGGAAACCCAAAAAGGACTGCTTAGTCTGGAAGCTGCTGGGCCCATAAATGTTTCCAATCATACCTCTCACTCCTGAATCTAGAAAACAAAATTCTGCCATGAGGGAAAACTTGTTGGCTCTCCAGTTGGAGAGTTCCACCAATTGAGGGTGCCATAAGATAGCAATGCCTCCGGATTGTCCTACTGCATCGGTAGCCATGACCTGGCTTCCCTTCCATATCTTGTCTTTGATTTTCAGCATATATTCAAAACTGCATTTGGTTTCCTGAAGAAACAAAATGTCTGGAGATTCCTGTCTGACCTTTCGATTTAAATATTTCCACTTCCTAGGGTTACATCACTCTCTGATATTCCATGAGATGAGATTCATTGACAAAAATTTTTAGCTTCAGAGAAGGCCGCCTGAATCATGGGATACTGTCCTGATTCGATCAGCCTGACTCCCACCACTGCTATTCGTTGCTTGTTGGTCTTCCTTCCTCAGTGCATTCCTCTTCAGGAGACTTCCTCTTGCTTCCCTTTTGAGCATCTGGGTCGATTCCCAAACATTCCATCGCTCCAGATTTAATAATGGATTCTTGGAGAAGTTCTAGTTGGCGGTGGGAGACGTAACCTTGCTCCTTCTTTCTACATTCTTCCTCTATGGCGTCCAGGTCCAGTTCACCCAGCTCCATGTCATCACCCTCTTCCTCCTCCACTCCTTCCATCTACTGGGAATCCTTTGGCTCTAAGGACGGAGGATGATTTTCATGCTGGGTTTCTGACTGGGTTCGATGCTGCGATCCTTCTTCCTCTTCCACTGACGCTAAGGCTTCGAATGCATTCCCTTGGGGTTTCTCATGGGCCAGAGGATCCGAGCGAGTCGGATTTTTCCCACCTCCCTTGCCGTGGCGCTTGTTCTTAACAAACGTGAACCCATCTTCAGCTGCCAAAGAGGAGGGCACGACGGGCGATGAGCTCGGCTTGGGGGTGTTTCTGGGGCAGTTCCTCCCTAAATGACCGTATTCGTGACAGAGCCAACATCTAAAGGGGAGCTGCTTGTAGTCAATGGGATGAATCCATTCTTCGTCTTCCTAGTTTAAGCTGATTGCTTCTGGCAGTTCCCACGATAGGTCCATGTAGACACAAATCCTAGCAAAAGTTGTGTAACGTTGGAGCCTAGTTTGTTCTGCAACCTTTATGAATTCCCCCAGACTATTTCCTATGTCACGGAGGGTTTCAGGGTCCCAATACTCACTCAGGAGGGAGAAAAGACGGATCCAAACTGGGGCAACCGTCATATCTTCCATTTCGGGGTTGAAGCGCTCCTTCCATGGCCGTAGAAAGAGACCCACCAAGAAGAAAAAATACGGGCCCCTTTCCAGGATTCTGTCTCTGTCTTCCTGGTTGAAGAAGATGATCGTAAAAAACCCCTTTGACCCCAGCTGTAGGTCATAGTGCCCCTTCGGTTTCCAAACCCCATTGATCCATTTTATCAAGTCTCTTTCCCTTGGCCATATCCCCACAAACTTCCCAATGAGAGCTTTTTCCTTCCATAGTCTGATTTTCTCCCTTACTGCCTCAGATCTAATTTGGATCATGGGGATGGAGGTTGTTCTCGGGAAACATCCCCCCATGTTTGTTTTCTTGCCTTTCAAGGAGGTTGGAGGATCGTCCCCTGAGCCATCCTCAGCCCTGCGGTTTCTTCTCGAGCTAGAAGGCCCATGGGCTTGAGTGGGCACTTCTAACCCTGGTGAGTCCATGGCCCCCTGAAGGAGGCCCTCAATCCTGGCAGGGCGAACAGCCCCAAGCTACTCAATACTGCTAGCCGAAGGCCAAGAAGGAAGAACCGCTCAAAACCTCTCCTCTTTCGATATTGATATATTGTTGTGACTAACTATTTTTTACTATTTGATTTTATGATAATATACAAGTTATTGATAAAGGAGATATTTTAAAATTTGGTAGTGATACAATTTTCTATAATGAAATTTTTTACATAGATGTAAAGGAGTGGTGAAAAAATACGATGGGATGATAAATGATAAGTTATATTAAGCAAAAATAATTACAACTTCAACAAAGAAGGTCTCCAAAATTACAATTTATTCATAAATTGGTCATCCATATATTATTTGAGATTATTAAGAGGAAGAGATACCTATCAAGTGAAATACGTTTAAATTAGTCATTTGTGTACTAGTCACCCATGTTGATAGCACTTCACCTTTATATTTTGTTATGTGTCATCATTGTGTTTTATAGGTTACTTAACTTAATGTTGTTTTGAACAACTTTGGTAAGAACATCACAAAACTAGTTGATCAAGAAAAATACTATTAAAAAGACCATATAATATTGACAAATCTATATTTTATTAAATCTAAAATGGTTTGAAAGATACCTATAGATTCGCTAACAAGAATAAGGAATTATTTTTGCACCTTAAGACACCATAGCATAAAGCCAAAAAGATATTAAATAATATATTCTGGTAGCTATTGAATTTTATATCCTTGTAGTTATTATACTTGCCTCAGCAGGTATATTGTAATCGATCACCTTTTGACTTTGGTTGACTTTGCTATTAGCTGGTGTTTTTTGAGGCAGTTTTAAAAAATCAAAACCTGTTTTGCAAAGTATGACTTAGGGATTTGTAAAATTTTTTTTTTTAATTTTGTTAAAAAACTATTCTTTTCAACAGCTGATTGGTGGATAGAAGATGATGTCAGCCTTGGGATTTGGTATCTGGATTTGAGTTAACATGTGTCCACATGATGTCATAATATTAAAATTAAAAAAATAAAAATTATATCTATTGACGGAGAAAGGTTTGGTGTCGGTCACCACCAGTGATTGGTCGTAGAGGAGATTGTGGAGTCTTGTACCTAGCGAAAGACACACCAGATCGGCGAGCCTTTGAATGGTGATGTGATTCGAAGCTATTCTCACCTCGTTTTCCTCAGGCATGGAGAGCATATAAAGCACCTCTATGGCCTTCTTGAGCACGGTGGTCGATCCAGATTTCAATAAGCGGATCACCCTCGATATTACACCTTCGGAGGCAGCAAGATCTAGCAGAGACTTTGAGAATCCTAGCATTAACAGATCCAGGCCTCTTATCTACTGTATTTCTGAATGAGAGTCCAGCATTGATACAAAGAATCCGATTGCCATCGGGGAATTTAAATACTCAACTCTTTAGAAATCCTGGATCCGTTGTGCCATCAACGATTTATGATAACAATTATCAAAGCTCTCGATCAAATTACATAAGCGCTCTGATAATCCTGCCGTGGACAATACTTTCGTTTTGATATTTTTGTCCATGCAGAGATTTTGCAAGAGAGCTGCTGTAAAGAATTCAATTACTGGCCGAGACGAAGAAGATTTACATAAAAAAACTAACCTTTCTAATAAAACTTCACCATTGATATTCATAGTACCGTTGGCTATTTTACAACGATATTCTTCATATATAGAAAATTCCCATAAAATCCCCAGTGTATTTGCTTGTACCTCAATGCTGGATGGGCTGCAAAGAAGAAGCTTTAACAGAGCAGCCATTGTACCTGGTTGCCAAGCTTTTTTAACATTGATTCCATTGTTATTTCTCATCATTGCATGCATCAAAGCTACTTCTTCGAACAGAACATGATCTCCACCAGACGAAGCTATAATAGATCCCAGCAGCTCCACGGCACTCGGATCATTAATACTGGTGATCCTTTTTTTCATATCCTCATTATAAACTGCTACAATTGTCCCAAGATATTTCAATGCCTACATCTGAACACACTATGAATTTGATGAACTTAGAAGACTAATCAAAGCTTCCAATCCCCCTGCTCTACAGAAGTGTTCCATCTCCTCTTCTCCCCATTTGTCAATATTATCTCTGCAAACTGTTTTAGCTCTCAACTTAGCAATGGATTTCAGAATTCTCTTTGGACAAGGTCCATGTATTGGTTCTCTATCCTTATAATCCTATTCCATCTCGTTCAAGCATTTCCATATATTCATCAAGTCCCCTTGAAGAACATTTCTAAAATTTCTTGCCGTGGGTACCTGCATTGGATTGTGGAAAGTGGAGACACCCTTGTTGCAGCAATATGCATTGTATAGAGTCACTGCATGCTTTATCCTGCTTCTTGATTCTGCCAACCTGAGGTTCAAGTCTCAAGGACTCTACTTGATTAGAATGGACACTGCATTATTAATAGAAATCATGTATTCATCCAGACTATCTCGGGCTTCTTCCAGAGCCTTGCACATGAGATTTAAGACTCTGTAGAAGTTACGATCATGGTGATGAGCTTTGTATCTAGGTTTGGGTGACAGTATTGCATATCAAAAATTCATTTTCTCTGCTACAACAGCAAAGTAAGCTCTTGCAACCGGCGATAAGAAAAACAGGGCCTGGAAGAAAATCCAGAGACAGATTATGAAATTTGTAGTAGCTCCTGTCTGGCGTGGTGGCCACTAGAATCATCTGGGACATGAAATTTAACTTTAAATTGAATAATTATGTGAGATACGATCCTGGTTTCACCAAGCTTCCCAACGTTTTGCTAGACCGGCTGCATATACCACGCCGATCGTCGAGTGACGACGAGCTATCACCGTTTATTGCAAATAACTTCATTTTGGTGAGTTTTATATTAGAATTGATAGACTCTCTTGTTAGGCTAATGTTGATCTTTCATATGAGCTAATGCTGATATGTTTTAATAATTATATCAGCAATTATAATTAATAATTTCTACATTATTAACTAGTGTTGTTGCATCCTAATCACTGGAAAAAGAAAAGATAAAATTTAATTTCACAGGAAGCCATATCATAGCTGGACAAGAATGGAAACTTGCAGCTCACACCTTCTTGGCTTTTCCCTTAAGATAGTAAGGGAAACAGTGATGTAACTTTGGCTGCATAGGCTCCAGCATTAGAGACACGCCCCTATTTCCACCATTATCAAATGTTAGACCCATGACAAATTAGTAACGACTAACTAAACCTGGCATTCTCAAGATGAACTCAAAGTTGTGCTAAATTTGGTCCAGAACTACAGCAATTCGGTGGAAATCGGGATCAGACAACGGAGTACTGAGCATTATGGCCCTGTCACCGAGTACCGGATACTCAGTGTTCTGAAGCTATTGCCATGATATTGGGAAAACGGCAGAATTGAGAGAACCTTGGTTATGGTTATTTATGTTACTAGTAGAGACTAGATCTTGAGACTTGGAGTATGTTGTAATATACATTGGTAATGTCTCCTCCTGCGTGTGGCTTGAAAACGGAGGCAGCATTTCAGACCACTTAACAGCGTATTTGGTCTCTGCTTTCTCCAAAAGTAGCGGAGCCTTTCGCTCATTTTCCGAGGTGATGTCAGATGCATCTAATCGCTCACCGAATCCCCAAAAATGGCCGTATTAGCTTTATGATACCAATAACAACAGTGTTTATGCAGTTGGCTGCTATACATGTTACTTTGTTCATGGCTTTGCAACTTGAAGCACAGAGAAACAGAAGGCAAAGGAAGATGAAGGATTCGGCGATGGCAGAGCCCGGTAATAGTTGTAAATCAGTGGTTGAAAGCCTGAGGAATTGCTTATGCTTTTTTGCTAAATGGTATCGTGACTGTGGTCTAGTTATAGATTGGTGGAATTTAACAGGGAGGTTCGATTCGTTTTTCAACGAATATTGTCTATTTATCGCTTGGAATCCTTAAAATTTAGAAGCAGATAACAGCGCATTTTATATGGCCGGCTTTAAATCTCCGAATAGGATTGAAAGTAAGTAGAGAAAGTTGATAAATATAATAATAATTATTATTATTTATTGAGAAAGGACTGGATTTTATAAGTTGTAATGGGTTGGTTTTGATTTATTTTGTTAAATGTAATTAAAAACAAAAATTCGTTATAAGGTCTTCTCATTTGTCATAATTCAATATTAACTATTCAAAACATTATTTTTTGTCAACATAAATCGATGACATATTTTTTTTTAACATTGTTTA
>LPNX010152401.1:63185-97625 GCA_001517045.1 Pseudotsuga menziesii | reverse complement strand
GCGTCCCATGATGGGATGCATAGGTCATCGCATACGATGCCCCATGAGACACTCCATAGGAAGGGATATACATTCCGGAAGTCGGAATATACATGCCCGATATAGGGATATACGTCGAGGGAGTAGTAACCTGACCTCTAGATACATGAACATAACCCCCCGAAACAACGGGTGGTATGTAGGCTTGCGGTGCAATGGGTCTAGAAACTGCAGTATGGACCTGACTCGTAGCTATGTGCCGACTCGAAGGACCACGTGAGGGAGGTGGAGGGTTCGCATTCGAAGAACTCGAAAGCGAGGACGAAGGGATCTCTGTAATAAGATATGTGCTAGTGCCTATCTTCACTCTTCTGGGACCTGGTATCGCTATAGGCTCACTAACTCTAGACCTAGGAGGTACATAAGATGTGGCTTCCACCGCTGGGATGGAAGGTGCAATATGACTAGTACTTCCAAACCTCTCCGCAAGGTAAGGCATGGGAATGCCCCCAGGTATAGTGTTAGGGTCAAACTTAGATTCGGCATGAAATTCCAAACCATGAATAGGGAAACCAGTCGAAGCATAAACACCGTAGCTAGTGCTGGCAGGTTCAAAGTGAGTCTCAGCATCTTCCGGCATTCCATACCGGTAATGCTGTAATGAGGGGTCGGGCCTAGAATGGATATGTGTATCATGCAAGGCTCCTATCTCAGAAATCACAGGTCCTAACTCGGTTAGGTCGGGTGAAATATCATAACTAGGTGTAAAAGCCCCATCGTCAACACGAATGGGAGGAGGAAGTGACTCAGATGTGTCCTCTGAATGGTCTCCCATGGTGTGTGAATCAAAGTGTGATGTAGTCCGCCTGGACTGTCTAGGTCCCTCTCCCAAAGGAGGATGATCAGTAGAAGGCGGAAGTCCTGCTAAACGACGAGAACGGCGCAGAACTGCACCCAAATCCACAATGACTCAAAAAAATAGCAAAGACTCTCTATTTACGTCAACCCTAAGCCAACTAGCGTGCACAAAGCAATCACTATGAAATCTAAAGCCAAAAGCAAGCAAACAAGGGCTGGATAAATGAGCTCCCGAATGTGGCCGGTATGTCTCGCCTAGGAGTGGCTTGAGAGGCCCTTGTCACCACAAGCGGAGGTTCGTAACCAATTATTGTGGCCCTCAGCTTCAACGCGTATAGCGACTGTGCTGTCCGACCCCAACCTGGACGGGACACATGCAAAATAACCTTTACACGTACCCCCTCCATATCCTAGGTAAGTTCACTAAGGTCACCTCAATATAATCGGCGCTTAGGTGGACAGTCACGGGCGGGATTGACCGTACGGGTAGGGTAGCTGAGCCCGAAACTCTCGAAAGAGCCCCCAGATACGAATACAATCCTGGCTATATCGCCGGTGCTACACAGTTCTCGACCAGGGGTTATCCCGATCAGACAACCGCTCACACTGCCTAGTGCTTGACTCCCTTTTGAGAGGAGCTTCCTGAGAACGTTGGTTATACCAAGGGTTTCACACACTCCCTAGACAGACACCTAGTTGTTGTTGTTTAGTGATCTTGGATAATTAACTCACAGTGAACTATTCCAAGATCCTAAAGCCTAAGCTTGTTGGTGCACCCTATAAAAGAAAAGAGTGTAATTCATTTTATTTAGCGTTGATTTTAGTTGGCTTTATTACTCAAAAATAGGATATGGCCGTGCAACTTATGGTGTTATGACGCAACAAGAAGTAAAATGCACACCTAACAATCCATGCAAATGCATGTGTCCATGAAAATAGGGTATGCGTACTATGTGTAATGCACAATTATTATTCAAATGCTGAATGCAAATTTTCCTATATGAACACCTAACTATTACTCCAAAGCAAATCTAGATCTAGTGCAAGTACAATGCAAAATGCATGATGAGAAGCAAATATTTTTGTATTTTTTGAAAATAAAGAGATACAATAAGCAAAAGAATGATTCTACCCACCCCAGACTCTGCAAGCACACATAAACAGCATTCAAGCAAAGCACTAAGGTAAAAGGACTCTAATGCACTAATCTCAAACAAAAAATCAAAGATGCCATGACAAGAAATTTCCTAAAAAAAAAATTTAGGCTAAAAAAAAACATTTCTGGTCAAACACAGAGGCAATAACAGACTCAGGCAGTGCCAAAGGAGACTCAGCAACTATCAGAACTCACCCAGCAATCCACTATATTCCACAAAAGGGTAAAAACCAGGGTATACGCGACTGTGTGTAGTAAACCCGTGTGTATACACGGAAATCCCTGGGGAAACCGCATGTATACGCGACTGTAAACAATAAACCCGCGTACAGGAAGAAAAAGATGCATAAACCACAGGAAAACAGACAGGCTGAGACTTATTTCACACCAATCAGGCTCTACCAAGCATACATGCCCCCATAACCGACACAGAAACAAGAGAGAGAGAGCAATTCAAATACATTGAATGCCAAGAAACCAATCCCCAAAGGTCAACTACTAGGAACTCCCCAACGGAGTCGCCAATTCTGTTACGGAGATAAATTCCTATGGCTTGGGGTACCACAACAGATAGCTAGACTCTAGAAATCAATCTTTCCCAATATGAAATAGAAATAAAAACATCTAACACTAAAGGATCGAACCTCGTACCTTATTTCGGACGGTTGAAGTAGATCCCCGTTGAGCTTTCCAATCTTCAGCTTGAATTGTTATAGCACGTCCTCAACAAGAAGTAAACAATACAAGCATACTATATTTCACGGTGTTAGATCTATTATAGCATATATAATCAATAATGTAAAATCATTTGACATATTCCAATGGATGCAACATTCATTCAAATACACATTACTGGACAGGAAAAGATATTTCTATTAATAAGAATCAGAGATTACAAGTGACAACCTCTGATGGCACGTCTGCGAATCGGAGAAACTAAATCCCCCACTTGGGCCTCCACCACCTCAATCCTCCATCACTTCGATAGCAAGCTTACTAACAAAGGGAAATCTTGGGAAGAACACAACAGTGCTCCAAGGGACAAAGCGATGCAGACTCAAGCATAAATCTTGGCAACAATGGACTATAGTTTCGTTACTCTCAAAGTTCTCTTATGCTTTCAATGTACCAATGGGTTCCTTATATAGTTCTTCAAAGGGATACTGAAGGGTCGAATCCGTGCGATCTCAAGGCATATGGAAGGCCAGGAGTCATATGAGTCGGATCCAAGTCAAGGAACAGTCCAAAAGGATTTGGATTTATGTACACATCCCGATGTACGTGACTATAGGGGAAATATCCGCGCATGTACGCGGATATCGAGGGAAAAGCCGCGTATATCAATATTCTAATGTTTTTAGGGATGATCAAGGTAACATTAAAAGATATAAAGTGGTCCAAAGGGGCTAATGAGTCTGCAGCGGGACAAGGGAAGGCCATACAATGTGTGATTCACCTAGTGTGGTGAAATCCGCTATAACAATGAATATCTTAAAATTTACTACAAGGTTGAATATGGAAACCTATAGAAGACAACAAGCTCACAGATGGGTGTAGTAGGAGCATTTAAACAAAGTTCAATATAAAGGATCTTGGTATCTAGTAACCTGAGATGGATACATAGAATATCAGTAGCAGAGGATTCTACCTGTCACTTCAGTAAGAATGTTTCGATACATAAGAGTAAAAAATGAAGAGGGATGATGGGGATCCGCTTAAGGGGGAGTGACTGCAGAAGATATCTAAGTTTAATATGGTACTATAGGATGGACAACTTCCATATGGACTAAGTCTTTACAAATATTAAAGTGGGTTTCAACATTCAAGGTTGAATGAGGAAGACTGGGATATGTCGATGACCTAACATGATTATCTCATTGTAGATGCAAAGAGGAAGAATCAATGTCATAAAGAGCACCTCAGAATGTTTGGGATCATGTATGATCTCATGAAGAGGCTGAGAACATTGCAACATGTTCAGACTATAGTGAAGCAATGTGGCTTCAAAAATTATGTTGTGGAAATCTTGAGAATATTTGATATGTTGGATTCTAAATCCATGGACACACCCATGGATACCAACTTGAAGATGTTATCTGATGAATAATCAGAGTTAGTGGATGTGACTTATCATAGACATATTATTGGTTCATTGATGTATGTGATGAATACTAGGACAAATATATGATTTTCGTTGAATGCCCCAAGTCAGTATCTAGTTAAGCTTATATGCATTCACCTAATAGTTTAAAATCATGTGATAAAGTACCTAAAAGGTATGACATACTTTGGAATATACTATGATAGAGATAATGAATACGTATTGTATGGATATATGGATTCGGATTGGGAAGGAAGTGCCGCAGCAAAAAAGAGCACCTTAGGTGGATGTTATTGTCTCAGATCTGCCATGATCTCATGATTTAGCAAGAAACAATCCAGTGTGTCTCTTAGCATGGCTGAAGCAAAGTACATAACAAATTTATCCGCTATTTGAGAATCCATATTGCTTCAGAAGTTGATGTCATATCTATTTGACATAGATTTGGATACCATGGTGATTCTATGTGACAACCAAAGTTGTATAAAGATGACAGAGAATCTTGTGTTCCATGATAAATCAAAGCACATAGAAATATGATATTTTCACATCAGGGATATGGTACTGAAGGGATCTATAAATATCCAGTATGTGAGTACCGATGGGAAAGTTGTTGATATGTTAACCAATCTTTTGTGACAATCTTGGTGTAGTTCAAAAACAATTTCCTCATAAGGAGGAACAATGGTATTAATGATATATATCATTCATAGAAATGAGGAACAATGATGATGATACATACTTTCATCGCAAGGAAGAACGATGATGATATGGACCCTTCTCGGAAAGGAGAGATGGGTCGAAGATATGGACCCTTCTCAGAAAGTAAAAATAGGTCGAATATATGGACCCTTTAGAGAAAGGAGAAATAGGTCGAAGATATAGACTATCTTCACAAAGGAGGAACATGTAGAAGATATGGAATATACTTGGAAAGGAAGAATAGGTCAAAGCTATGAACCATATTTGGACAAAGGGTGAGTAGGTTGATGATATGGATCCTTCCCTGAAAGGGGAGTGATGATGAGACTATCATTGATGATGGGATGGAAGTGAAGCTCTGGTATGAAAGAGGCCAAGTGTGTCTGAATATGCTCGCAAGGTTTGACATTCAGTTGTGGACAATAGTATCCTCTCTTGAGGATGGTCTTGCAAGAAAATAACACTCTTCTCCTAAGAGTGGTCCTTACTAGCTGAGGATGGCCCTGCAAACATTACTCTTTCATGGAGAGTGTACCTACATTTATATGTGGATGTCATAGTATAACACTCTTTTGCAAGTTGTCCTAGATTTGAGGTAGAGGATTCCCTACGATGAGTCCTTATGGACGTTGGTTCCTACATTAACATCCGCACTATATCTACAGTAGCAAACGTTACTCTCGCATGGAGAGTGTACCTATATTTATATGGGGATGTTATAATATAGAAATCTATAGTGAGTGGTCTGATATTTGAAGCCGAGGATTCCCTATGATGAGTCCTTATGGATTCGAGGTCTTGCATTCATGTACAAACGAGATTTGTGATAGGATACCTTACTCTAGCATGGAGAGTGTACCTACATTTATATGTACATGTCATAGTATAACACTTCCTTGCAACTGGTCCTATATTTCAAGTTGAGGATTCCCTACGATGAGTTCTTATGGACCACATGTCCCACATTCATGTGCAGATGAGATCTGTAGTAGAAGACGTTACTCTCACATGGAGAGTGTTATTACATTCATATGTAGATGTCGTAGTATAACACTCACTTGGGAGTGGTCCTAGATTTAACTATTATATTTTTAACATTAAGCTATCATTATATTAGGATCTTTAACTGAGAGAATAAAAAGCACAACAATCAAACATAAGAGACAATGAACACAGTGTTTTTCCTCGGGGAAACCATAAATGGAGAAAACCCCGCAACTTCCTCAGAGATAGAATCAACACCAAAAGTAAAATGCCAAAACAGTAAGATGATCTCTCGATAGCAGTAACCTATTTCTTCCTAGCCCCAGTTTCTTCTTCTTCCTCAGCTATGTGCTACAACTAAGTGTGTGATAAATAGAGAGACTCGCTCTCTATTTATACTAATTCCCGACTTGAAAATAACCTACTGGTGTCGAATTCTCTAGGAGAGTCTAATAACCCTAGTGCCCTAGAACTGCGGGGAATTTAACCCTTGACCAATAGGAGGGTTACCCACAATGACTTGATATGACTTGTTTACATTATAAAACCTCTTGATAGGAACATCGGGGCATGATATGACTCAAGTACATTACACACACATCCTGAAGTAAACATCAAGGTATAATACATAAGATATATGGATGAATACATTCTAAAGTTACAAATACATTAACACTCCCTCTTAACTAGGAAGGTATTCTCTCAACACAATTTATTAGCACAAGTCTTCTTCTCTGTACCATCTGGATCATCATTGAGTCCTCATCATCTTCAAGTCATCTTCATCTTTGGATATGGATCATCAGTAGATCTGGATCATCACTGCAATATCATCACTCGATCTGGATCATCACTGGAGCAACATCACTGGATCTGGATCATCACTTGATATGGATCATCACTAGAGCATCATCACTAGATCTGGATCATCACTTGATCTGGATCATCACTGTTGGATCATCATCACTGGACCATCATCATGGGTGTTATCTCATGATTCTTATCATCACAAGAAGTTCTTCAGAGCCATCCCTTTTTCATGCTGGTTAAGGGCTTGCCTCCATGTAGGTCTTCTTCAGCACTTATATTTGACACTAAGTCAGAATGGACCACCAAACACTTATATTTGACCATGAGAGGAACACATCCAACACCATGTCAGAAAGGCATGCGTAAAACTCACATCTGACCATGCAGAAACACATCTCACAACCCTTTCAGAAAGGCTCTGCACTTACATCTGACCATGGGAGGAACACATCCTGCAACCATGTTAGAAGGGATCTGCACTTACATCTGACCATGGGGGGAACGCATCCCGCAGCCATGTCAGAAGGGCTTTGCACTTACATCTGACCATGGGAGGAACACCTCCCGCAACCATGTCAGAAGGGCTCTATGCTTACATCTGACCATGGGGGGAACAAATCCCACAACCATATGAGAAGGGATCTACACTTACATCTGACCATGGGGGGAACACATCCCACAACCTTGCTAGAAAGGCTCTCAACCCTAGGTTGAGGGTTCCTCGTAAATGACCAGGTGCCTCCATTCTATGAGAGAATGGCATCAATTCTTATATCTGATCAAGTGGTAACACATCCCTCAATCACATCAAAATTGCCATGCACTCATATCTAATTATGTGGGAACACATCCCATAGTCATATCAGAATGGCCCTCAGTCCTAGACCTAGAATTCCTGGTATCTGACCAGGCACCTCCATTCCAAGAATGGGAATATCCCTTATATCTGATCATGTAGGAACCAATCCTATAGTCATATCAGAATGGCTCAACACTCATATCTAACATGGAAGGAACCAATCCTCTCACCATGAAAAAATGGCTCAGCCCTTACATCTGACCATGGAAGGAACCAATCTTCTCACCATGTTAGAATGGCTCACGGACTCATCACTTCCCCTTGGAAGGAACCTCAATCTGGAGAACACCAAGCTTCTCCCTGAAGTACTCAAACTTCACTCTGTCTAATGGCTTCATTAACACATCAGCTATATATTCGTGCACCACAACATATTGGAGCTTCATTACTCCTCTCTGCACCATATCCCTGATATAGTGATACTTGATCTCGATATGCTTTGACTTGTCATGGAACACCGGGTTCTTCGACAACTTCACACAACTCTTGTTGTCACAATATATACAAGTAGCATCTAACTGGGGATCAAATAAATCAGACAATAGCTTCCTCAGCCATACTACCTCACAACTAGCTGAACGGGCTACAACATACTCTGTTTCAGCTGTACTTAGTGCCACACAGGATTGCTTCCTGCTAAACCACGAGATCACACCTGATCCCATACTAAAGAAACACCCTGAAGTGCTCTTTCTATCGATGGCACTACCTACCCAATCTGAATCAACATAACTCTCTAGGTTAATATTTTGATTCACCTCATAGTTGAGCCCATAATCAACTATACACCTCAGGTACCTTAGAATATGCTTTGCAGCAATCAAGTGAACATGTCTTAGATTTCTCAGGAACTGGCTCAAGGTGTTCATAGCAAAGCAAATATCTGGTCTCGTGTTCATCAGGTACATCAAAGACCCAATCATCTGAAGATACATTGTAGCATCAACTGCTTCTGATGATGCATCACTCAATAGCTTCAGGTTCTATTCCATAGGTGTGGTCATGGCCTTGCAATCCATCATCCCAAACCTTTTCAAGATCTCTACTGCATACTTCCCTTGTCTGAGGAAGATTCCATCTGCATTCTGCCACACCTCCATGCCTAGGAAATAATGCATCATACCCAAGTCCTTCATTTCAAACTCAGCAGCAAGCTTCCTCTTCATATCATCAATCAACCCATCCATACCTATTACAAACATATCATCTACATACAGTAGGAGCATCACTGGGTTTCCATGTTCAACCTTGTAGTAAAGGTTGGAATCTTCTTTACTCTTGGTAAATCCCAAACTGGATAGAAAGCTGTCAATTATGTCGTACCATGTCTTGGGTGCATGTTTCAAACTGTGCAGGGCTTTCTTCAATCTACACACATGTGAATCCCCTTCACGTGTCTCAAAACTGAGTGGATGCTCCACATACACTTATTCTTTTACTACACCATTCAAGAAAGCAGTCTTGACATCCATTTGGTGTATCTTCCATTTCATCACTGCATCTAGAGAAAGTACTGATCTAATGGAAGTGTATATGGATATAGGTGAAAAAGTTTATTCATAATCTATTCCTTCTTTCTATGAGAAGCCACAAGCCACGAATCTTGCTTTATATTTCTCTATGCTACCATCTGCAGCATGCTTGATCTTGTAGATCCATTTGGAATTTACAACAGACTTCTCTTATGGTCTTGGGACAGCATCCCAAACATCATTCTTCATGATTTATTGATACTCTTTGATCATAGCATCCTTCCATTCTTTATGTTCTGTCGCTTCTTCATAATTTGAAGGTTCTTTATCGATGAAATCACATAATAATTCTACATAACTAGAGCAGGACCTGGTTCTCTTTCTTTCTCTGCGATTTTCTTCTGGAGCCCCATATCTTTTTGCACCTTAGATAGCTTCTCATACCCAAGAAGGTTTCTACTTATGAGGATTCTTCTCATGAGGTGGATCTATAGGTTCTTGAGGTTCTTCAAATTCTCGATCTTCTTCTTGATTTTCTTCGTTCATGGTTGTATCATGAATTCTAGGTGCTTCTGCTTCTTCACGTTCTTCAGCAGGTCTCTTTCTGTATTTGTTGTAAGCCTAGTATTCATCAAATGTCACATCCTTGCTGATGTTGATCTTCTTGAATCCTAGGAAGTATATTCTGTAAGCCTTCAAGCTTTCAGAGTATCCCACAAATATACCCTTCTTTCCTAAAGGACCTAATTTTGTCCCCTTTTCTTTTGGAATGTATATGTACACTGGACAACCAAATATTCTAAGATGGCTGACTTCTGGTTTCTTACAGGAAAAGACTTCTTCGGGTGTCTTGTTCTTGAGTACTCTGTGTGGAGTATGGTTATGTACATACACCACTGTTATGGCAACTTCTGCCCATAGATGCATGGGAAGATCTTGATCATGAAGCATAGCTCTTGTAGCTTCCATGATAGTTATGTTCTTCCTTTTTGCAATCCCATTTTGTTGTGGATTATATGGAGTGGAAAACTCCCTCTTAATCCCTGAGTCTTTGCATAATTCTTTGAATTCATTTGATGTGAATTCTCCACCATTATCTGATTGAAAGTTCTTGATCTTCTTCTCTATGTGGTTCTCGATCAAGGCTTTGAATTCCTTGAACTTGCTGAATACTTCATCTTTGTTCTTCATGAAGTAAATCCATGTCTTCCTAGAAAAGTCATCAATAAAAGAAACATAGTATACATACCCTCTTAGTGAACTTGATGACATTGGAACACATACATTAGAGTGGATGATTTCCAAGATTCCTTTTCCCTTTCTCTCGCTACTTGGAAATGTCTTCTTTGTGTTCTTTCCTTTCGCACATCCTTTGTAGACTCCATCATGTTTTTATTTAATTTATGGAAGACCTTCAACAACTTTTCTTGCAAGTGGTAGTGCTCTGTAATGCACATGTGCAAGCCTTCTATGCTAAAGCTCATTTGGCTCTACTATGTCATAGACTAAATCTTTTTTTGGATGGCCCTTCAATTTGTATAAACCTCCTTCTTGTTCCCCAATCACTACTGAATCATTAATAGTATTTCCCTTTGGCCACATGATAACTTGGCCATCTATAAATGCAACCCTCATGACTTTTTCATCTAATGAATATATGGAGAGGAGGTTCTTCTTTAGTCCTGGTACAAACAATACATCTTGCATCATCGTAGACTTTCCAGAGTCTAGCTTATAGAAGGATTCCCCACTACCTTTTATTGGATACTGGTAGTCATCCCCAAGTTTCACCTTGTGAGGTGAGTCATGTTCAAATAGTTTCACAAAGGATTCTTTGAATCTCGTCATATGTTTGGAAGCACCAGTGTCTATAATCCAATCATTCCTTCCATGTGAGATAGTTCCCATGAGAGTGGAGATCAGCATATATTATTCACCACTTAAAGAATCATCACTTTCTTGTGTAAATCTCTTTGTGGAAGGTTCATCATCCTCTACAGCATGATCATGATGTATTCTCTTGTTTCCTCCTACAGAGCTAATCTTGTTTTTAGGACAGTCTTTGGAAAAGTGTCCTATTTCATCACATGCATATCATCTTAATTTAGATAGATCTTTTCCAGAGTTATCTCTCAGGTGGAAGTTCTTACCTCTAGAGTGATGAGAGCTTCTTCCACTTTTCTTGGAGTGGACTGTGAGATATTGATCTTCACTTCCCATCTTTTCTTCTCGAGCTGCTATTTGAGCTTCTTCTTGAGAGTATTCTTCCCATAGTTTGCTGAACTTGACTAACATCTTTCTTGCACATATTCCTTGAATAAAGGATTCCCATGATCTAGGGAGACCATTCAAGGTGGTCATTGCAATCTCTACATTTTCCACTTCTTCATCTACTACTTCCAGCTGTTCCTTTATCTGAGAGACCCTTGTAAAGTAGAACTGGATGGTCTCTGCATTCTAGATCTTTACATTCTTTAGCTGGTTTCTCAGATTTATCTTTTGGTTTATGTTCTTCCCTTCAAACAATTTGGTTAGGGTATCAAACATAGCTTTAGGTGTATTTAGAGAGGACACCTGTGGTATGAGGTGATCCTTGATTGAATCAACAATAATCCTATTTTCCATAACCAACTTCTTGTTGTGTAGGGCCTTAGCCTCATGTCCCTCTTGAACTAGAACCTCCTCATTGATATAGGAGTCCAACTCATTTTCTTCCAGGACTAGGGAGATCCTATACTTCCAAGCTCGGAAGTTATCATCTCCCTCAAGCTTTTTATCAAGCTTGGTATGATGATACATCTTAACTGAGAACCTCAAATGGAAATACAAAATATTTAGATCTTACCAGGTCAAGATGTTGGATCTAGAATTAGAGCTGAAATTCTGCAGTGCTGGTTCAGGAGTAGATTAGGGTTTGGATTTTCTGAATTTTTGTCCAACCAGATGCTTTGATATTGATCTTTAAACTTTGATTTTCAGGAGGAGATCAATCCAGTCCTAAGCTCACTGAAAAGTTCCACTTTTGTGGAAAGCCCCAATTTTTGGAAGTAGTGTCGGGTCCAAAATTGAAAAAGATTAGAATTCAATTCTATTTCGACAAAAAGATGCACCCTAGGGAGGAGAGTTAATCCAACCTTATTTTACTGAAAATATGTGGAGAGATATCCAAAAAGTAGGAATCCCTAGTTCCCGCAACTGCACAGTGTCTTATTCTTAGGTTAGCTCTGATACCATGTTATATTTTTAACATTAAGCTATCATTATATTAGGATATTTAACTGAGAGAATAACACGCACATCAATCAAACACAAGAGACAATGAACACATTGTTTTTCATTCGGGAAACCATAAATGGAGAAAACCATACAAATTCCTTAGAGATAGAATCAACACCAAAAGTAAAACCCCAAAACAGTGAGATGATCTCCTGACAGCAATAACCTCTTTCTTCCTATCCCCAGTGTCTTCTTCTTCCTCAGCTATACGCTACAACTGAGTGTGAGTGAGTGTGTGATAAATAGAGAGACTCACTCTCTATTTATATCAATTCCTGACTTGAAAATATCCTACTGGGGCCAACTTCTCTAGGAGAGTCTAATAACCCTAGTGCCCCAGAACTGTGAGGACTTTAACCCTTGACGAATAGGAGGGTTACCCACAATGACTTGACATGACTTGTTTACATTATAGAACCTCCCTATAGGAACATCGGGGCATGACATGAATCAAGTACATTACACACACATCCCGGAATAAACATTGGGGTATAATACATAAGATATATGGATGAATACATTCTGAAGTTACAAATACATTAACATTAGCAAGCTGAGGATGTTCTACGATGAGTATTTAAAGTATATAGTTATTGCATTCATTTGCGGGTGATATCTACATTCAATTATAGACAATATGGTCCAACATTAATTTGTGGATGATCTAGCTGATTGATACTATGGACCCTCCTTGTTAATGGTGAGTAGGATGATGAAGAATACATAATCCTTGGACCTACGTACTGAAGTGATAGGTATTGATCATCCCAAAAAGAGAGATCATGTGTATTATAGGTAGTATTGCGGCAAGGGATCATGAATATCGAAGTGTAGCAGCAAAGGATCTAGAAGGTCAAAGTGTGGCTACAAAGGATCTATAAGATCGAATTTATGTTGCAAATTATCAAGAAAATCTAAGTGATGCTGCAAAATATTGTCAAGATCGAAGTGTGGCTACAAATCAAGAATATCGAAGTGTTGGTACAAAGGATAGAGAAGATCGAAGTGTTGCTACAATGGATCAAGAAGATCAAAGTGCTTCTACAAAGGATCAAGAAGATCAAATTTCTTCTAAAAAGGATCAAGAATATTGAAATGCTCCTGGAAAGGATCGAGATGATCGAAGTGCTGCTGAAAATGATGAAGAAGATCGAAGTGTTGTTGCAAATGATATAGAAGTTCGAAGTGTTGCTGCAAAGGATTGAGAAGATCGTAGAGTTGCTGCAAAGCATCAAGTGATCGAGTTTTGCATAATATCAAAGATAAAGACTCAGTTATATAGAAGATGATGTTCTATTACTAAATATTTTATAGTAACTGTTTTAGTTACTGATGTTTGTTGAAAACTTCCTATGACTTACAGATGTATCACTTTGATAATGTTGCAGATGCTCTCTCTCTTATTACTCCTATAGTTGATGATGATGGTGTGAGTAGAATACCCTTCTCATTAAGGGGGCGTGTTGAAATATTGTAACTTCAAAGGATATTCTAAATGTATTTTACTGATGTACCCCAAGGGGGATGTATCATTCATTCATCAGGATGTTACTATTGTATTTGGTCATTATAGTTTCATGAGGTAAAACCTCCTTGGTAAGTTGGGTCAATAGTACCCTAATGATCTAATATAATATTGTTTTGAGTCTTCCTGGGTGAAGTCGTCCCAGTCATTTAAGTGGGGCTGACTTGTTAGGTAAAAATTCAAGTGACAGAAAAAGTATAAATAGAGGAGATGTGTTCCTCATTTAAACACACACTCACTTGTGTATAGCACATGGGAGAAAGAGAGATATATTTATATTGGGAGAAGGAGCACATTTCTAGGGTCTTGTCTTGTACTTTTGATACATATTATATAGAGGAAGTTTTTTTTGCTTTTCTTCCCCATGAGGGTTTCCCAGGATAAATATTTGTGTTCTTTTGTGTGGATGGGTTGTCTATATTTCAGTGATCATTTTTCATATGGTTATGATGTTATTATGCTAAATGTTATTAGATATTGCATAACCATTAACATATTAACATAAGGCCCATGCCACATAGGGTTGAATTTAATCTCCCCAATAGGTTCACTGGATTGACCATATAAAAGGACAAATTCACCTTCACTAAATTGACGTGGACAGACATAACTATCATACTAGGATTTAACGCAGTGTTTACTCACCTCTAGAGCCACTATGTCATCCTGGAATTGCTCATCCAGGTTCTCTAAGTGGAACAAATTTTCTTCTAACTCTAAAGTATTAGGTAGGAACTCTATGGATAGTTTTAGTTAAGGAATATCACACTCAGTCGGTAATACTGACTCCACCTCGTGTACTAGCTCAAAAGAAGAAAATTTGGTGGTAGTGTTGACTATGGTTTGATAACCCCACAAAGTAGGGTAAAGCATGATATGCCAGTTAGTTTTTATTTGTTCAATGGTTATTTGTAAAATTTACTTAAGGGAATTATTAACTCCTTCAACTTTGTCATTTGCTTGAGGGTAATAAGAACAAGAGTGATCTTTCTTATAAGGCTAGTTTTAAAGCTCATTCTACCATCATCTTATTCTGAAAGTGCCTTCCATGGTCAATGACAATATCCTTTGGGATACGGAACTGAGTGATAATATGGTTGACCATGAAGTGAGCAGGCATCTCATGATTAGATTTAACTATTGGAATAACCTATACCAATTTCGTGACGTTGTCTATGACAACTATAATATGATTATGCCCCCCAGTTGACACTTGGTTTAAATCCATAAAGCTCACCCACCACTTAGTGAAGGGACCAGCAATGATAATAGGATATAATGGGGTGGGTGTTCACTCAGATCCATTGATAGGGGTTCTCACTCTGTCAACACCCCTAAACACCATGATCTCCTTGAGCACCAGACCAGATAGGTTTTACTCCGTCCAGTAGCATCTGTGAAGCAGATGAAGTCTCACCAAAGATGTTCAAGGGAGAGATGCAGGAACCACATTTCCATAGTAAAGAGGATAATTTGTGCATCTAATCATCTAATATTATCTTATTGTCACAATATCAACCATAAACTCAATATGGGGTTCTTATTATCATTTATTCATGTTCATACACATTAATAACAATTCAGAATAGATCACATCATTAGATTCATTCATAAACATATAGACAAACATGACATTATTTAGTATACAGAGACATCTCATAATTCATGAATAAAAACCGCATCGGATCAATTACTCATTCAATCGCATCATTAAAACAATAAAAACAACAAAACACAAGACAAAGAGTTTCCATCAACATCTGCTCATGTCATATTACTTCTGTGCATCAAAACAGGTTTTTAAAATACATTCTCAGAGTTTGAACAAAGAAAAAACCCACAAATTGATCTTTTGCTTATGTCAGAACACTAGTGGAAAATGAGAGATTAGTGACCAAAAAATGACCAAAATCCGCATATCAATGACCACTTTTGGTTTGGCGATCGTTGATGGCTAATTTACGGTCTTTTATTACATGACCAAAAGTGATCATTTTTATTTTGGTGATTTATAGCTTGTCAGTTGGTAATTAATTTGGTCATATATTTGTTCATTAATTTGGTCATATATTTGGATCAATGACCAAATATCTGACCACATTTATGACCAAATTAATGACCACATGACAAGCTAGAATATGGCCAAATTTGCTCGCGTAATAAAAGACCGTAAATTAGCCACCAAAACTGTTTTTGGTCATTGATATGTGAATTTTGGTCGTTTTTTTGGTCATTTATATCTTATTGTTTGGTCACGTATCTGTAAATTTTTGGTCATTTTATATGCGAATTTTGGTCATTAATCTCATTTTTTGGTCTCAAATTTAGTGATTTTTAGTCATTTTATGTGTGGTCATTATATTTTAGTAGTTTTAATGGTGTCCATTATTAATCAATATAATTTTTAAATATGATATTATGTTTAAATTAAAAAAAGAATGATACATTATTTATCCTTATCTAATACACATGTGAATTATGCAATGTCACATTATAATTAATTACAACACTTGTAAACAATATCTAATACACATGTAAATCATGGAATGTCGCATTAATTAGTTAAAATTACAACATTGGTAAATAATATAAAGTACAACGATATATATAAGTTTTAAACCACATAAATATGAGTTTTCTCAAAAACTCATATTAATTTTCATATAACTTTATAGGAAAATCATCACTTTTCAAAATATTACAATGGTTAAACCATCCTACTTGTACTTGGTGCAAAACCATAATTCGATCCCACATCAACAGCTTCAAAACCATACTTAGATCCCATGTCAACAGCTTGAAAGCCTCAACAATAGACTCTTCATACTAAATGGTTTACTTATAAGTTAAGATCACTCTTGCAAAATACAATAAAAAAATATCACTTGTAAAGTAGAAAAGCAATGAATTGTAAAGTAGAAAAAACAATGAAGAAAATTATTTATAATGTTCAACAGCTAACAACAATAACCAAGATCATGTGCAAAATAGGAAAATCTAATCTAACAAATTCAATTTAAGAATTGGTTAAAATTAAACTTGAATGGCTAAATATGCACTATTTAGTACCTAAGAAAAGTAAAACTTGGCTCTAAACCAGGAAATGGATTTCAACAAGAAAGATAATCATCGAATCCACAAAACAATCATGCTTATATGCACAGGTATAAACCTGCATACATAGTGCAATCTGTGAAGGAGTTCACCCCTATATGTCATATGGTTAGTGAATGACACAACACCTATGGAAAGTGATGAATGATTTAAGAAAGTCTCAAATCCAATGTCCATAAGAATAAATAATAGATTTCTCTACCTGTGGAATCACCATTCTGCTATGTATGATTTGGTGCAAAAGTGTAACAAATGCACTCAAACACGGGTTGGTGTTAGTTGGAATATTTCACCTTCTGTGGACAGTAAGGTGTTCCACTGGTCTGAATGGTTCAGATTCAAAACAAATGAAGGACAAAGGTTGAAGAACTTCCCTGGATGTCGTAGATACCTGGAATATGATGCTTCAATAGTAACCCTGTGTACTTGCAATCAGATTAAACACACAAACACATCAAAGCTGCCAGAATATAATTTACTGATCCATGTTAGTGACTAAGGAATCTAATAACATACATGTGAAAGCAAACACCAACAGTAATGTGGAACGGAAATAAGCTTTGCATTAAGATAAAATGGAGAAGTTTACAACCAGTTAAGCCTTAGTGTTGACATGCATCTCCATGAAACCAAACACTCTCATCCCCATAAGCTCCAACTTTTTCTCTCTATGCTTTTCAATGGCTTGGGCCAAGTAATCAATCCAACAAGATAACAATACCTTAAGAGTTCCCCCCTCAACCATGGATATGAGCTTGTATTTATTTACAAGGCTCAATGGATAGGGATGGTTGAGAGATTAGTGGATGAGGTGGCCTCTAAGATCCTAGGATAAGGGATCTTGAGATCAACTGACTCACAATGATAGGGATAAGGGAGGACACAAGGCTCATCATTTAGAAGCCTCAAGAATCTTCTCTTTTTCCCATTTTACCCAGGGTACCACTTTTCTCCTTCAATGATAGAGTGGTTCAGGTAAGAAACGCTTATGGACTAAGGGCCATAAGCGGTGGCACTGCTTGTGCATAACAAGGGATAGGCGGTACAAGCAAGATACCGCTCTTGGACAAAGGTGAAGGCACGGTGCTGAGCATTTTTGTGAAAGATTAACAAATGGTATGAGTTTCCACTCCAAGTGCTAGGATTAAGGAAAAATAGGTATGTCAAAGGTCTTATCACATGATGGTGATAGGATTTTGGTATAACAGGATGCCCCCTAAAGCATGAGTCTTAGAGGGATACGATAAACAAGGGATTTGAGAGAACAATTTTCCACTATGAGGTGAAAATTTTGGCTTGATCAGAGCATGTTGTCAAGTAGGCATCTGTAGTACATCAGTATGTTGACTCATAGACACAAGTAACCAAACCATGGCTGCAGACCAATACAAGGCAGATCCATGAGAGGAATAAAGAAGCATGGCTACTAGAATACAGTGTAGATCCATGTGATAGAGGACTCAAACTTGGACATAGCTACCAGACATACAATTTAGATCTATGTCATACAGACATAAATTTGAGCATAGCCACGACCATACAAATGTTGATCCATGCTAGATATACAAAACTCCATTGCAACCTGGGGAAAGGCAATGAGCTCTTTAAACAAACACCCAGGGTCTTCGTCTCGTCTTCCACAAAGTATGATTCTATCCATGTGATTACAATGATCTAAAGTCAAACATGGTAGAAACCACTTGATTACCAGCCAATGATGTGAACTGTTAATAAGTGCGAGGGAGATCACCATTGATGTCAATTATTCCTAGGGTACCTTAGTACAATATACTGAGTGCAAATAGATGTCCTGATGTTGAACTCTTAGTTTATTCTATCGATCAAAGGCCAATGATGTGAACCTATGTAGAGAATGAGAGAAACTGTCATTAATGCATATAGATCTCAAGGTACTAAATATTGTTTCTAAGTCTATTTCTCGGATGATGAGCTGATGTCGTCAGGGAAAAGTCTCGTCGAAGGAGGGCCATGATGAGTCCCACATCGATGACACAAAACTCGGAACATAGTTCTTGAATGATGTGAATGTAGTAACCATAAGTGTTATCCCTAAAGTTGAACCTAGACTATAGGGGTTCAAGCTTAAGGAAATATTTTTCAAAAATATAAATCAATAAACTAAAAATGAAAACCAAGCTGGTATGAAATCAAAGTTGTTGGAAAATCACACAATTATCAAAGAACTAGGCTGGTATGTCATGAGAGCTATAAGAGAATCACAAAATCATACAAGAACTGTATAACATAAAACAAGATACAATATCCAATATCCCAGTAACTCGATCATGAAGTCATGAAATGAAACTGCCTCTATTTTTTAAAAGTATAAAGGATAATTGTATTTCAACATAAGAATCACTGCAATGGAATTCAATGGACCATATACATGATAAATTACAAGAAACACAATTCATAACACACACATTCAAATAATAATCATACTCATTCAAGGTAGAACCTGTATTGAAGATGTAGAGTATTTTATGTCATACAGAGAGTGATCAAAACTAGATCTTCATAACTTCAAAAATGCCAACCCCCCCTGTCTCATCTAGTGACTATTCTTATATACAAAATATTTGTTTTTCTAAGATAACTATAATCTCCTACTTCTATGGATCGAGCCCTTTCCAAAATAGAGAAGTCAATCTCCTTTAAAACTATCCGCCTTCATTATTTGGGGCTCGTTTTGATTTTCTGCCTGAATAATTGGATCTAGAATTAATATACTCTGCCATTTGGTATTTGTGTTGACACATGGGTTTTTTGGATGCTTGAACTCGGTTTCATGATTTAATACTTGAAATATCATGGATCCTAGATCCTGTGACTCATGCCAGGCATCTCATCAGGGGTTGTGTCCCGCATACATCAACTAATTGCAGGAGCCAACAACTTACAACCATGCTGGATTCTTCAAAGGAGAGACAATGGCTTTAACGTAAAATCTAAAATAATTCCATATCTACCACAACCGTCCTCTAATCAGACCCAATTTCTGCAACTTTTATATTTAACAAGTTTACTGAGCAAATCATACAGTAACATTGCAAATGGATTTGTGCTCGCAGTTTCTTTATATGTGGGGCACTAATGTTGTGGTGTAGAATTTCCAGATGACCAACATTATTTACAAGACATGATCTACAAAATGACTTATCAGAGCTTCCAAGTTCTGGAATTAGCAATGGTGGTGTTTTTTCTCTGATGAATGCCATTTAGCATTATGTATAGCTGCTTCCTCTGAATTGGGCATTTTGGCCAGCTTACAACTCTTGTGTAAACCTCAAATCGAGACTTGATACCTCTGGCCCAATTTGGATCAGGGCTAACATCAAAAAAATTCAATTTCACATGAATCTTTTCCCCTCCCCCAATAGGCTCCTATTTTTCATTAAGAAGATCAAGCCCCTGCTCGAACTCATGGCCATCCAGTAGATCCTTTACAGGCACATAGGCTCTTCCAACCATCATTGCGCCAACTGAGTTATCATCTTTAACACTAAAAACCACATTGCCAACTTGATGAGCACAGTAAATTTGAAAGGTGTGGAAATTAAGGCCAGCAATAGATTAATTTTACTCACAACAATTATCAATTGATCATGCAAAATCACTCACAAAAGAGACTGAATATGGAGCTGTAACACTAAATTGTATTAACTGATTGTACAATAGCCAACCCTATAATAAGATAGGCTGGTGAATAAATAGAATACATCAAGGATTCGAATGCATGAGGAGCCATCCAAATCTAGCATAAAGCAGGCTTACTAAAAATAAGCAAATCCCCCATAGGTGTAAAAAGTTGATCCCAAATCTATCATGGAGCTCACGAATTGGAAAAAAGGCTTAGGCAAGCTAAAAAGTGGTGGAATGGCAGCTCATACATGCTTTTTCATGGAGAAAAGAGAGGAGGATGTGTAGGACAAAAAACTAGTCAACCTCACCTAGTCTAGCTTTTCCTTTTGCCTTAAAACACTGAAAAAGCAGGCAATAAAGCAGAAAAAGCAGAAGGGTGCCTAGGAGGCCAAGAATAAAGCAGATTTGATTCCTTGGGATTTCCCATGCACTACATGAGTCAAATAAGGCAAGTTTGACCTCTATGGATAGGCAAATAACAACTTGCACAAGGTGGGACACATGAACTAGGCAAATAAGAAAAAAATAATGGAATTAATGTCTAAGTGGGTAAACTATGGGTTGATTATTCTAACACCCCCCCTTAAGCTTGAATTATGAGTAATATATCAAAAAAATATAGGGCCTAGCAACAAGGCTTAGTCACCCTTTACATACTGCATGTCCATACAACCAAGGAAAGAGGCAAAACCAACTTGGGAAAATCCTCCCTTAAACATGGACTGTAAAACAAAATTTTGGAATCTTGTCTTCACTCATGCTTCATAGCATAATCAGAAATCCCCAATAGTGATTTGATATTGCTGAAGGTCTTCTCACAAAATTCTTTGGTGAAGATATCAGCTACTTGTTCTGAAGATGAACAGAAGAGTAGGTGAATGGTGCCATCATGCACAAGTTCTCTGATGTAGTGCATATGGATCTCAATGTGTCTGGTTCTCTGATTCTGAACTGGATCCTTGCAGATTTGAATGGTACTCTGGTTATCACAATAGATGGTAGTTGAGTACTCTGGTTCGAAGCCACACTCTCCAAGTAAACCCTGCAACCATAAACATTGAGTTGCTGCATTAACAACTCCTCTGTACTCTGCTTCTGTAGATGAGAGTGCAATGGCACTCTATTTCTTGCTTGACCAGCTGATTGGCCCTTCTACAAGCATGAAAACATATCCTGATGTGGAATTTCTATCTATGCTATCACCTGCCCAATCACTGTCAGTAAATCCAATCAAATCAAGATCAGATTTTGCTTTATAGAAGATCCCATGTGTCCTTGTTCCCTGAACAAAGTTAAGGATCCTTTTGGCTGCTTTCCAATGGATATCATGAGGCTGATCCATGTATATAGAAGCCACACTTACTGCATAACAAATATCATGTCTAGTATGTGTCAGATACAACAAACATCCGATCAATTTCCTATACAGTGTATTGTTTACCATAGGTGAAGAATCAGCTTCTTCCAGCTTCACTCCTGAAAGGAAAGGAGTTTTGCTTGCTTTGCAATCCTTCATTTTGAATTTGTTCAGCAAGTCCAAGGAATATTTGGACTGGTTCACCTTGATTCCAGCTTTGGTTTGAGAGATCTCAAGCCCCAAAAATTGACTTAACAGCCCCAAATCTATCATGGAGAAGGCTTGGTTCATAGCTCCTTTTAAGGAAGCAATATCAGCCTTTGAGATTCCCGTAATGAGGAGATCATCAACATATAACACAATTATCATTAATGAACCATTAACTAACTTCAAATAGACATTTGGATCTGATTTGCACCGAACAAAATTCAGTGATAGCAAGAAGCTATCGATCTTGGCATACCAAGCCCTGGGGGCTTGCTTTAGCCCATACAATGACTTTCTCAACCTGCACACAAGAGAAGGGTTAGTAGAAAAAACTTGAGGCTGCTACATATTTATCTCCTCAATGAGATCTCCATTCAGGAAGACACATTTTACATCCATGTGATGTACCTCCCATTGCCTTGAGGCTGCAATGGCTAAGGCTAGCCTGATGGAATCCATCTTTGCCACTGGAGCAAAGGTCTCATTGCAATCTATGCCATGAAATTGTGAGTAGCATTTAGCTACCAATATAGCCTTGTACTTCAGTGGTTAACCATCAGCAGCAAATTTGGTCTTATAGACCCACTTACACTGGACTAACTTTCTTCCTGGAGGAAGATCCACTAGCTCCCATGTGTTGCTCTTCTGGAGTGAGCTGAAATCCTCCTTCATGGTTGTTTGCCATATTGGATCTCCTACTGCTTATTCATATGTCTGAGTATCAGACTCCACCATAAAATAGCATTTTTTAGAAAACATAGGATCCTTCATGCACAGACCACTCTCAAATTGAGATCTAGCCCTCCTTAGGTCATTGGGATCCCCAGCTAGCTCTCCTGCTGCATGTAGTGTATTGGCTGCCCATTTTGGCCTTGTAGGGCTGTTAGGGTCTGCAATAAACTCATCTCCATCAGAAAAATCAGAATTAGCATGTTCAACAAACTCTTTACTTACTTCTTGAGGTTCAGGTAGTAAAGAGGCTTCACCAACTTCCACTGTTGCAAGGGGTTCTTTTTCAAATTGAAAACACCTTTCAATGAAGGCTTTGTTTGTGCTCAAATTTATCAACTTGTACCCTTTTGAATCTTCAAAGTATCCAACAAAAATACACTCTTGGCTTTGGGGCTGCAAATCCTTCCTCTTCTCTGTTGGAATCCTAGCCCAAGCCTTTGAGCCAAAAATCCTGAAATGGGTCACATCTGGCTTGTGCCCACTCCATGCTTTGAAGGGAGTTATGCCATAAAGCTGTTTGTGAGGCACCCTATTCTGGATATAGGCTGCACATTTGATAGCTTTGGCCCAATACTTTGGTGGCAAAGTTTTGGCCTCCATCATGCATGTTGCCATCTCCTTCAGTGATCTGTTCTTCCTCTCCTCAACACCATTTTGTTGTGGTGTGTAGGGGATAGAATGCTGCATCTTGAATACCTGCATCTGCACAATAATTAATAAACTCAGACTTGACATACTCACCACCATTGTCAGATCTGAGGGCCTTGAGTTTCCTTCCAGACTGGTTTTCAACCAAAGCCTTAAAGACTTTGAATATGCCAAAAACTTCAGACTTGTGTTTCAGGAAGTGAACCCAGCAATACCTGGAAAATTCATCAATGAAATTCAATGCATATTTGGCTTGACTCATGGACATATGAGGGAAGGGGCCAGCAACATCACTGTGGATCAGCTCGAGGGGTGCATAGGTTCTCTCATGACTAGCTCTCTCAAATTTGTGCTCTGGGTGTTTTCCTAGGATACAACCTTGGCAGAATCCTTTGGAAAATTTTATCTTGGGCAACCCTATGACCATATCTTTTTCACTAAGATCAGAAAGATATTTGTAGTTTAGGTGGCCAAATCTTTCATGTCAAAGCTTGCTAGCCTCATTAGCATGAATAAGAAGAGCAGAGGGGTTTGAGTAAGGTAGGAAGTGTGAGAACATGTATACCTTTTGAGTATGATTTGCAACTCCTTTTGCAATGACTCTACCACTTGAGATCTCTGTGATCTCAACTTCATCGGGGAAGAATATGACCTTATTAGGAGACCCAGTGTGGGTCATCTGGTACACTGACAGGAGGTTGGAGGTGAGACCAGGGACATACAGCACATTGCTGAACTGACCATGATAAAGATCTATCCTTCCTTTGCCCATACTTTCAGTGAGAGAGTCATCTCCCAATATAATAGATGGTCCTTTCTACTTGTCCAGTGAGGAGAAGGCCTTCTTAGTCGAAACCATGTGTCTTGAAGCTCCATAATCAATGATAAAACTGGGTGAACATGATGTGCCAGCAACCAATGCATGAACTCTCCCTCTGTCATCTGAATTTGATCCTCCTTCTCTCTTCTTTGAGCTTTCTGGAAGGGAGATGCCATTCTTCTCCAGGAGTTGGGTCAGCATATCAATCTGCTTTTTCATACAAGAGCTTTCAGAGTGATTGCCCTTATTGCAGTATGTGCACTTGTTCATTTCACCTTTGTTTTTCTTCTTCTAGTTATTCTTCTTGGGACCTTGTATATCCTCCAGAGACTGTTTCTTGTCTCTCTTTTGCTCAGGTGGATTTTTAGATTTCTTTTTTCTTTTTGAATCCACCTTCAAATCTCCAGCAATCAAAGCTTGATCTTTGGATGGTTTGATGGCGCCCATCATCACCAGCTTGTCCTATTCTTGTGTGAGAGATTCCATGAAATCTGCAAGGCTAGGCATCTTCCAGGCTCGAGCTGTTAGTTTTGTGGCATAGAAGGTCGAAACAAACACTGAATAGTCAGGGCCTAGCTTTGAGAGGATGGCCAGTATGAGCTGATCATCTTTATTTTCAATACCACACTGTTTCAGCTGCAAAACTAGTGCTTTGAACTTGGAGAAATATAGCTGCAGGGATTCAAAGCTATTTGGACTCAGATAAATCAACTCATTTTAGATTTGATGTCCCCTCATCTCATCTGTCTTTCCAAAAATATCAGCAAGCCTCTCCCATACTTCATTCGGTGATGTCAATCCATCAAGATGGAAAATGAGGTCTTTGGAAATACTCAGACACAGGAGGCCATAAGCCTCATCCCTCATGTTGTGCCATTTTATCTTCTCTGCAGCTGCATTGGGCTCTGATTTTGTTGCCATAGTCACCATGTAGAGGCCTTTCGCTCTCAACAGTATCTCCATCTCTGCTTTCCATTCAAATAAATTGAAGGGAGTAAGATAGTTTTCTGTGATTGATCCATAGCTTAGAAAATCTGTCCCGGCTGTCAATAGAAGGCTCCCAGTCTGATGTCGAACCTGCAAAACAATTTTTGAAGGAGAGAAACAACCTACAATGGCTCTAATACCATGTGGAAATTAAGGCCAGCAATAGATTAATTTTACTCACAACAATTATCAATTGATCATGCAAAATCACTCACAAAAGAGACTGAATATGGAGCTGTAACACTAAATTGTATTAACTGAGTGTACAATATCCAACCCTGTAATAACATATGTTGGTGAATAAATAGAATACATCAAGGATTCGAATGCATGAGGAGCCATCCAAATCTAGCATAAAGCAGGCTTACTAAAAATAAGCAAATCCCCCATAGGTGTAAAAAGCTGATCCCAAATCTGTCATGGAGCTCACGAATTGGCAAAAATGCTTAGGTAAGCTAAAGAGTGGTGGAATGGCAGCTCATACATGCTTTTTCATGGAGAAAAGAGAGGAGGATGTGTAGGACAAAAAACTAGTCAACCTCACCTAGTCTAGCTTTTTCTTTTGCCTTAAAACACTGAAAAAGCAGGCAATAAAGCAGAAAAAGCAGAAGGTTGCCTAGGAGGCCAGGAATAAATCAGATTTGATTCCTTGGGGTTTCCCATGCGCTACATGAGTCAAATAAGGCAAGTTTGACCTCTATGGATAGGCAAATAACAACTTGCACAAGGTGGGACACATGAACTAGGCAAATAAGAAAAAAATAATGGAATTAATGTCTATGTGGGTAAACTATGGGTTGATTATTCTAAAAAAAGGACTCATACCATCTTGATTTCTTGGGTTCATTGTGAATGATCCGAGTTTGACCCACAAGGGGTCTCTCCAGATTGATGGTTGCATACAGTCTGTTAGATCCTTTCCCAACATTCCGCCAAGCCAAATACTATACTACACATGGAATTGGAATCGAGTGACCTTGCTGCAAAACCCATGTTGTTTCTAACTGGCTCTCTATCAACATCCATATTTTTTGATAATGAAGCATTGGTATTTTCCAATGATTCTCCCAAACCTTCTTCTGTGTCGTTTTCCAAAGAAGCTTTAGCAGCTGCTTCACATTGCCACATTTCTTGAAGGGCCTCTTGCAAGAATTCTTTAGCTGCTGATATCTCTACAATGGGTAGTGGATAGTTGGAAACTAGCTCAACTCCAACAGCTTGAAGAACATCTTGTGGTACATCCCATGGATGATGTATCCACTCTGTGGGAAATCTAGCCAACTCTGAAAGCCAGCGCCGGACATATTCTCCCACTGGATCAAATTTGTAGCCTTCAAACTGAGGATTATCTATCCGATCCATCTCACGAGCATCTAGTAAGTAGCTATAAATGTACTACCATCCAAGAGCATCACACTCTAGATCAGCATCCAACAGCGTGTCCCAGAAATATTTCATACCCCGTCTCTAGGGAAGCTGGAGGACCTTAACAAAGAAACTAGAGACCACCACTCGAATTCGATCATGCAACCATCCTTTTGCCCAAAGTTCCCGCATTCTAGAATAAACTAGTGGATAGCTAGTCCTACCTTGCCTCCAAGATTTAAAGTAATCCTTGTCAACCCCATGGGAAAAAATTAAGATGTGAAATAATTGGCTTCTCATGGCTGCAAGGAAAATTGAAACGCAAATATCTTGAATATTCTTGGAGACCAGTTGACTTCAGAAATAGATTCACACTTTGTTCTCCTGAAGTATTTCCCTCATTAACCCACAAAACTTGTCTGATGCGAAGAAGGTGGAAAACCTTTTTAACACTCAACTCCCCAAAATGCAAATGAGGTGACAGCAGAGAAGTCATTGCACTATCTACTTTCTGACGGTTTATTGCATAGTCAATCAAAGGTCCATTGATAAATGTAGTTAGAGCCTTGTTATCACTGCTCCAACCAGGTGACCATGCCCTTGCCAAAAGTGCATTGCTGGCCTTTTCAAATTCATCCTCCAGATTTAGATCATCTAATGAGTAGTTAGACACATCACCTGCAACAATCCTTTTGGGAGGAAGAGGGTAGCCAACGGATCATATGGCATATTAAGGTACTTATTCCAATAATCTTGAAAGGTAGAAAATGCATGTCCTTCCTCATCATTGACCTCCCAGGGCTCATAGAGTAAATCTGAATTGAATGATCTAACTAGTATGCCTTGAGAAGAGAGATCCTGCTTCAACTTGTGATCATGAATAAGTGACAAAGGATCATAGAGATGATTGTAGAATATCTGAGTGGCTCCAGTGGCTTGAATAACTTGGAGAATAGCAGAGAGACTATTTGTAGATCTCTTGGTAATCAAAGGGGCACCGAGGCTCCTCAATAAAGAATCGAGATGAGCAAGGCTTTGTTTGAGCCACCACCTTGAAACTCTACCTGGATAATAGTGGCCTTCTTCCTCTGGAGACCAAATATAACTGCAATCACTGCCCCTGCTCTAACTCCAGCTACAAGGGCTGGATTGTCCTCTACTCTTAGATCTCTTCTAAACCATACTATACTACAATTTGACATATTTCCCCTTCAACCACTCAATTTCACTTGGGGGCTCTTCATGATCGTCGCTTTCTTCAATTAGGCTCTCCTTCTAGGTATGGATCAATATTTACAAAAGGTCATCCCAGATTCTTAGCTGCTTGACGTTCTTCCATTCTATACTCTCATGGAGAATACATGGGATGCAATCAAAACCAATTTATCAAAACACACAAATTGTAAAATTTTCTTCCACATGAGTGCCATCATGATTGCTTTTCTATCTGATCTTGTTATCCAAATTGAAACATGAGTGATCACTTTGACATCTGGATGCTGCCAGAAATTGAAATTTTGTTGCAGCAGATATGATGATAACAATAAGACTGACTCAAAAATACTAACACAACAACTATGTATACTGTAGAGGCAAAACTTCTTCAAATCCCCTTTGAACATCGGGCAACATGAGAAAAATACTTGGCAGCATGAATAAACGGGACAAACACACAATGTGACAGTGGACAATGCATTCTTTTGAAAAATGCAAAGGAGTGACATGAATCATGAAAGTGGATCATCGTGGACATTAGCTAAATACCCAATTGACTGACATGATGTGCAGACAAGTGCCATGTTCAAAGGTAATGACAAAAAACTGCCATTATTTGCAAAATGATTCCCTACCCATTTCCCCCATTATGATTGATGAGTGCCTTTTTTCAGTTTTACAAGTTCAAAGAGGGTAATAAACACTCGATATAGCTTGTTAGAAGACAAGTCCAGACTCACATATTTTATGAACCTGAGAGAGGAGGGGTTCGTTCCCAAAATGGGTCTCTCAATGTTTAATTTAATGAGTCCACTGAAAGAAAAATCAATATCGTTCATGTTTAGAGAGTCTAAATGAATACGAAAGAAGATTCCACAAGGGTCCTTTTTCATATGATTTAGTCCCTAAGGCCCGAAAAAAGTATAAAATCATACCTTAGGGAACTCTTCGAGTCATGATTGGCTACAGTGTTCCTTTTTCGTAAATATTCCTATCCGAACTGAAAAAGAGATAACCTACCATCGGATGGACGACTCTTCAAATAATTTAATGAGCATGAAGAAGACAAGATCGCTCGACAATATTTTTGTATTTAGGGAGCCTGAAAAGAGCTTAAAGAGAACTCCATGAGGTTTCTTTACACAATGTGAATTTTTACGAGCCTGGGAAGAATCAGAAATAGACTCGATGATCTTTTCATGTTTAAGGATCCTGAAAAGGAGGTGAAAAGAAGACTCCATGACATTTCTTTACACAATGTCAACTTTTTACGAGCTTGGATAGAATCGGAAATGGACTTGACGATATTTTCGTGTTTAACGAGCCTGAAAAGGACGCGAAAAGAAGACTCCATTAGACTTTTTCATGTTTGAATTTAGAGCACGAAAAAGTAATAAACTAAGCTCAAATCACTTTTCATGTTTTAACCAGAGTGTGAAAAATGAAAAGTAAGCTCAACACCATCTTACTTTTTTTAATGAGCTCGAAGATTAGTTGATAGAGTGCTCAAATATTGGTTTCATTTTTACGCAAGCTCGAAAACAATGGGTTAATTATGCTTGAAAAATTCCATTAACATGATATAAATAGGTTGGAATCTTTCCCCCAACATGATTGCTAGCAAAGCTCACCCAGAACATGGTTGTTAGGGGCTCGACATGCCCCCCAAGCTTCGTTTCTTCTGACAATTCTTCTTCCATACCCAACCTAAAAAACCTGGTTACTAATGTGAAAATGTTCACCAGGGGGGTAGGAAGAATGAGAATCGAGCAGGTGAAAAGAAGGTTCAAGTTCTAACACTAAAGTGAAGACTCGACTCAAGGGAAGGGGATCTGTTTCATTTTTACACAAGATTGAAACAAAAGGTAACTATGCTTGGAACATGATTTCATTTTTATGCAAGCTTGAAACCAAAAGGTAAACTATGCTTAAGGAAACCTACTTCATTTTTTAACAAGCTTGAAATATAAAATGAACTATGCTCAAGAATTATTTCATTTCTATGAAAGCTTGAAACCAAAAGGTAAACTATTCTTGAGGAAACCTACTTCATTTTTTAATGAGCTTGAAATAAAAAATGAAATATGCTTAGGAATGATTTCATTTTTATGCAAGCTTGAAACCAAAAGGTAAACTATGCTTGAAGAGATCCATTTCATTTTTAAACAAGCTTGACATAGAATGGGAACTTTGCTCATGAATGATTTCAGTTTTATGCAAGCTTGAAACCAAAAGGTAAACTATGCTTAAGGAAACCTATTTCATTTTTTAATGAGCTTGAAATAGAAAATGAACTATGCTCAGGAATGGTTTCGTTTTTATGCAAGCTTGAAACCAAAAGGTAAACTGTGCTCTCAAACCTACTCCTACCAAACATGATATCCAAAGGTTGGTAGGTTTCCCCCATTTCATAAAAGATAGCAACTTAGCTCCATTATGATTTCCATAGACTAGAGCCATGCCCCTCATTTTACCTATGATGGGAAGAAGCTAACTAGAAGAAGGGGAAGGAACCACAAGAACATGTGGCACATTCAGGGAAGTCTGATTACTAGGAGTGATGTGATGGTTAGGTGTAACAAAATAAAGCTGGTCAATGGTCACAATCTTCCCATCATGGGGAAAATGCATAACTCTAAAGAGTGTGGACACTACAAATTTCATGGCGTAAACATAATCATGTCCAAGGAGCATATTAAAATCTAAAGGACCTTGGACCAACATAACATCAATACAGATGGTTTTCCCTCCTAATGTAATAGGTAAATAAGGAAGGGTCCCTAAAGGTGCAGTAGGTCTACGATTAAAATCCAGTATCTGGTCAGTAGCTGGCACAAGCTGAGGTGAACCTAAAGCTTTCCAAGCAGTTGAGGATAGAATACAAACAGAAGCCCCTTTGTCAACAATAGTGCAAAGTATCTGCCTAGTAGTAGCATTCACAACTATATGGAAAGGAACACTTGAATGAAGATGAGAATCTGTTCGGTTACTCTAGTCAAAGGAAATAACCTCACTACTCAGAGAGGGTTCTACCCAAACAGAAAAAATTTCCTCTTGTCGAGAACAATCAGAACGAAGCATACAAACTTCAGCAGGTTTCCATTCATTCTCTACTCGAAGAGAAGAACAAGAGAAAGATTTGGTCAAAGAGACTACTTTAGTCTTAACACTCTCTGATGAAAGAGCGGGATCAGGTGGAAATGACACCGACTCGACCACTTTAATATCACTCTCCAAAGGAAGAGTGGAATCAACCATAGATAAATCTAAATCAACCACTTGGAAAACCAGTGGGGGATCGAGGGATAACTTACTATCACTTGCTAGAATCACCTGTTGATGATCAGTAATATTTTCCAACCAACATGAAGCTTCATCCATGCTTGGACAAAGAAAAGTATGATGCATAGCCTTGCATATCAAACAAGGATACAAGACTTTACCCTTATGACCTTTTACCCATGGTTCAGTGGTTGAGGGAGTATCGTCAACATGATGATCAGAGGTTGATGAAACAGATGGTTTGGACCTTTTAGACCACTCTTCTTGTACACAGGAGAGACCAGGACACTCCCTAAGAAGGTGGTCCCCCTTGCAAAGATTACAAGGGAACTTGGGTTTTCCGAGTGTTCTCTTAGAATGGGTGTTAACTCAAAAATACCCCACTAAGCTCTCAATGTCCTACACCACCCAAGGACACCATCTCACGACCCTCATATCCCTCCATTAGACCCCCACACCCTCAAAATAACCTAAGGATGAATAAAAAGGGCTAAAAACCCCAAAAAGGAGCCCAAAATAGCCTCCTAGGAGCTAAAGCCCTCAAAAAGGGGCTAAAACCCTAAAAAGGGCTAAAGTTAGGGTAGAAGGGGCTAAAATCCCGAAAGAGGGGCTAAATCCCTGACCAAGGGCTTAAAACCCTAAAACCCCTTGGGAAAGCTATAAAAGGAGAGTGGGGGGTCACTCTCAAAACACTTCTCCCATTGCCTATTGTTATGATGCCCAAGGTTGCTTTGAGACCTTTGCCTCTCAAACCACCCACACTCCCTCTCCTCCATCTCCATACCCATTGAACCATTACTCCCCAACCAAGAGAGGTGCTTCCACAAGCTTGGGCATGGTGGCCCATTTCCACCAGAGAAGGTATACCATGTTTTATTTCTGTTTCTTAGTTGTTTAATATGCTTTGCTTTCTAACCCTTGTCCCCATTTGCAGGTTTTGTTTTTTTTAACATTGTTTTGCAGGTTTGATCATACCTTAGGATTTGTTTGTATGTTTTGAAGGCAGAACCCTAACCCGTGTGTGCAGAGGGGTTCATCAACATTGATTCTATTTCTTTCTGTCATTAGCTTAGCCTTAGTTTAGTTTATTGTTCATTTTTTCCATTTTTATAGTATTTATCCATGTAGGAACCTACCCTTCTGTCCTATAGATAGAAGGGATCCATTCCTTCCCCTGTAGCAAGGATAAATCCCTGCTACAGAACTGGTGACCATACCAGGTCGATCCCACGGGATCCCTGGGCCAATCTTTTACTTTTCAAGTTTTAAAATTTTTTGGCCTAGTTTTTCAGAAATTTCATGTTAAATCCATCTTAGATTCTATTTATTTCCTATTTTAGGCGCTGCCGAAGCCTCTGCTAAGCAAAACCGAGTCAGGTTAACCATAGTGCCAGTTACTGTCGGCCAGATCTGACTCTATCTCACAAAAAACCCCCTGATCTAGAGCAGGGCGCTCTTATCAAGGCAAAAGGTGAGACTGGGATGCACTTAATGAGAAAATAGGTGTGCCCAGGGCAGACTTAATCTCCTAATAAGTGCGATTTCATCCCAGAAACTCAGTCCACAGCTGTTTCTTGATTCTGTGCAACCCACTCGCTCATTTCTGAAAAAATCTTACGGCCCCCTTGCCAGATTTGGTCAGAAATGTGCAGCCTGTCAAACAGAACTTTAATTTGAGTTTAATAGATAGTAAGTTAGTGCATCCTAGCCACCTCTGTCCACCACACCAGTTTAATTTTAGTTTATGTTTTTATTCTTAGCAATTTATTTCATGAACAATGTGTAAATGTTAAGTAAAAGTTAAGGGCTTAATGAAATGAACCTGTCCTAACTAAAATCAACCTAAAATCAACCATCTTGCTTCCCTTTCCTCCTCTACCCAGTCATCACCCTCCGAAGGTATTCTCAAATACGACGAAGGGCAAGCTCATATAGATCTAGGCACTCCACCATATTGTTCCAAACCATTAAAACCGGGTGACCTGGAAGGTAAAGGGGGTAGAGAAGGAGGGATTCTCATGGCACTAAGCGTCCTCCCTGTTGACCAACCTAGCATCTGGGACGTGACTTGAGGATATATGGATGGGATTAGTCCCATTGTGTTGAGATCCCAACCCCTTGCCTTGGTTGAAGAGGAATATCAATGTGAGGTAGACATCTAGTTAGGCCAACAAGCATTCAGGGTTAATCACTGTTTTTGTTCACAAATTTCTGCTTATTCAAATTCTTACATACACAAACACCATGACATGAAATATACCATGATGAATTCATAAACCATTTGCAACAACCAAATACCAGAAAAACAAACAAACAAATACACCATACCAACTAATTAACCCAACTCATTTCATGATGCTGAGTGAGTCATAAAATCTACCAAATTTACACTAAGTACAAACAACTCTGCAGTCTTTGAGGACATAATTCCCTGACTGCTTAAACTATGGGAAGTACTTGCACTCTACCCAGAAACTCATTGTGAGGAGTACCATAGGAACCCCAAAGTAGCTGGCCACTGAGAGGAATTGCCAAGCAAAACGTGCAATGACCCCTTTCGATTGAGTAGAAGCACCTGTGAGGAACAATCCTGATAGGTATAACTCCCGATTCATATTATTCATGGCTAATGCATACATTTATATATTACATGTGACGGTTGAGCTTCATCAACATTTTCACCTTCCTATATAACTGTCCAGCTAACTATTTATTTATTTATTTACAATATTATAATCTCGATGGATTATATTCTAACAATCCCCCTCTTAATCTGAAGGGGTGTTCGTAAGTCCGAGCATGTTTCTGAATCTTTCAAACTTTTTTCGTCCAAGCGCTTTGGTAAAGATGTCTACAACTTGATGATTTGTGGAACAATGTCGAAGATGGACTGTCTTGGCCTCTACATGATGTCGAATCAAATAATACTTTGTGTTGATGTGTTTGGTTCGATCATGGAATCTAGGATTCTTAGCCAGCTTGATTGCAGAAGTATTGTCGACCAATAATGGAGTGGAATTTTCTTGTTTTTCTTGCAAATCTTCAAGTATCTTCCTGAGCCATACTATTTCTTTCGTTGCTTCAGCTGCAGCCACATATTCTGCTTCTGTTGTTGAATCTGCCGAAACTGACTGTTTGTGTGATCTCCATGAGACAGCTGCTGATCCAAGACTCATAGTGTATCCAGAAGTTGATACTCCTGTCTCCTTCTCACCATCAAAATCTGAGTCTGAGTACCCAATAATTTTGAAGTCATCCACTTTAGAGTACTTGATTCCAACATCTTGAGTCCCCTTCAAGTATGTTAGAACTCTTTTTGCAGCTGACT